>PVHY01011984.1:0-46026 GCA_004024945.1 Uropsilus gracilis
TATGGATATGTCCCAAATGGCAAGGGCTTAAATTTTTTTATAGTGGAATAGTATCCATTGTGTCTTTATATCACATCTTCCTAATGCACTCATCTGTACTTGTGCACATAGACTGTTTTTATAACCTGGCTATTATAAATAGTACTGTATTAAATATAGGAGTTTATATGTCCCCATGAATTAGTGTTTTTGCATTCTCTATATAGAAATATATGTGTGGGATTGCTGTGTCATATGGTAGATTTATTTTTAATGTTTTGAGAAGCCTCCATATTATTTTCCATAGACATTGGACCAGTCTACACACCAAACAGTATACAAGGGTTCCTTTTTCTCTGCATCCTTAATAACACTTATTGTGTCTGTTCTGTTTGATTTGGGAAACTTTTTCCCAGTTTTCTTTACAATTCATTTTTTGAACAACTCACAGTATATTTAATAGTTTTTATGAAGAACTTTCAATTTCAGACATTTTACTTTATTTGAGGGATATAAAATATAGTTGATTTTTTTGTTTTGTGTTTTCAAATTTTTGAAAACAAAAGATTAACATGCCAGACCAAGACATCCTTATTAAAATTATTTTCAGTAACTACTAAAGAATTTTTTTTTTACTTCAGAAAGTTGAAGGACTATTTTTTTATTAACCAGTTTTCTTGTCTAAAACCAAATACTGCCAAGATGTTATTTAATAACATTCCTGCAGCTAGTTATTTCTTTTTAAGCTGCAGGAATGCAAAAGTTTATTTTTTAATTAAAAAGTCAATTTTGGCACTCTGATAGAATAAATGATAAAGAAACAAATGTTCATATCAGTAGGTACAGACAAAAATTGACAATCAAACTTTCTTTGTTATATGTTAAAAGTTCTCAACAAACTAGGAATAGAAGTAAATTCTCACCATTTAATAAAGATATTAAAAACCCTATCACACACATTATACATAATGGCAAAATATAAGATATATACCTTTTAAGGTTGTCTGTACTCAAAAAAGCATTTCACACAATTTTAAAAAGGAATATCTATTTGAACACTTCATATGCACACATAAAATGATATATGAATAGTCAATGAGCTCTTGAGAAGATGATCAAAACAATTAGATATTAAGGAACTATATAAGGTGAAATCACAACAAGATTCTACTGAAACAGGGTGAAAAGAAGACTTCCTGACTTTAACTTTAACTGTTTACACCTATCTGCCTGCTTCTCTCTCCAAAGCAGGCTACACACTCTTCCTTAGCATTTTCACTGACCACCTTTACCATTGATATGCAAACATCAGCTACCAGCTTCTCTCTTTCTTTCCCTCTTTCAGACCTAAAAAGAAAAACTTTAAAACAGTTTAAATTTTCCACTTGTGGGTTCTTACCACCATCCCCAGCCTTCTCAACCAAAATACCAAACCAATGTAAGACTATCAGTGCAGACTAATTTATTTCTAACAAAGTGATTTCTAATTATCCTAATAATTACAGAAGAAACATGTAAGACTCAGAATACTTCAACATTGTCCAAAACCTTTTTCAGTATTGTCCAAAGTCCTTTCCCAGATTGCCCCAAAATCCTCAGTCTCTCAGTCCTGATCATCTCACCAATGTCCAGACAGAGTCCATCTCCAGATGTTTGAAGACATGTTCCTTTGACTGCTCCTCCTTGTCTTCCACTCTGTCTTCTCCTTGTCACCTTCAAGTAGCAGGAACTCCATGGTGTCAGGCCTAACTTTTGCACGGCCTCTTCAGACACAAATCAAACTCAGCAAAACAAACTCCAACACGGAGTTCAAATCTGCAAACTCCTTAACTGCATCTAGCACACATGCTGCCAGCCTGGGTCAGTCAAGGGTTGCACACCCCTGGTGGCCATATGGCCAAGCTCACATGGTTCACATATTTACAAGATGACCAATTACCATCTCTCCTCCATTGAACCTCTCTCTCTATCCGATCTCCATATTCGAATCTCCAATCTGAATCCTGAATTAAATCCTTCTCTTTGTTTGCACACCCTTTATATACCTGATTTCCCACCTTCCAGGAAACCTGTTTCACCTTGACCATTTCACTTCTTTCTCCCCCTGCATCTCCCTGAAGGGAAATTCCAACTAAGGTCATTCTCCCATTTTAGCATACCTGTCCTTGAAATCTGCAATCTTAAACAGGAGACAATGGGGGGGAGGCCACACCCTATCACTACTACTCTTCCAATAGAATGTTGGAATGAAAGGAATACCAAATAAAAATGTGATAAGAAGTAATTCTATAACTCCTATACCATATGTTGAAAAGTAATATTCTACAATCCCTATGCAAAAAGTTTTAGATAACACACACACACACAACAGTCTTAAAAGTACGAATTTCACACTTAGAAATATACACAAAAGAAATTAAAATATGTTTGCTAAAAGAATTATACAAGAATGGTTATGGTGGATTTATTCATAATGATCCAAATCTGGAAACAGTCCAAGTGTCTATCAACCAGAGAATGCATAAACAAACTAGTAATCCTTCTCAGGGTAAATACACATTATAAGAATTTTAATTAAATATATATATATAAATGAATAATTCACTCAGTTTTTAAATAACCATAAATCCTACATATTAAATGATAGAAATGAAGGTATTTTAATTTTTAGGCAATGTGATTTGTTCAGAAAAATAAAATGTGTTTAAGTTGATACAGCAATTCCGAATCCTGTCCTCAGGCAGCAGCTGAACCTTTTGCTTTCTCAACCATCAACAGTTTACTGCACTGCAGGCTAATGTTGATCATTTAAGGATAGCAGTGTTGATATTAATTTTCAAAGTGTCGTTCTGGAGGGAAGGCATTAATTGATCTCATAAGATTTTTAAACTATAAAAATAATACTTCTTATTTTGAGCATTGAAACATTTCAGGCAGACTTCAAATGCTTTTGGTAAAGGGATTAACAGCACAATCCAAAAGTGATTTTCACTCAAAGTTAACCTGAAAGGAAATAGCTTTCAATCACTCTAGATTAAGAAGAAAGCAGGAAGAGTAAATATCCAATGTCTTCTTTCTGACCTTTCTCATTCACACAATTACCCATGGACATGTATATTCAGTGACATTTTCATGCATCCTGGTGTTGAATACCTCACATGTCTAAAATGAGGTCTAACCTCATTTTACTCAATTTTATCTTTTTCTTGTTTCATGAAAAAAAACTTTAAATCATGGGATATGAATGTGGAGCACATCAAATCATGAACAACAATTATTATGATTATGTTGTTGGCAATTTAATACCCCCAAGCTTGATTTTTCTAGGCAGATTCATATTTCTTTCTTCTTTTATAGAGCACTGACTACAACAGTCAGAAATTTAAAAAAATGAAAAATTGGAATATTTACATAGATGTGATTTTTATATCTTGTTTCTACAAATGATATGAGAAAACATATCTCAGGCATTTAATTTTACAAAAATAGGACATATATACTACTATATCATAAATTATAAAATTAAGCATTGCTAGTCCTAAATAATATTTAAGAATATGTTTTCATGTGTTAATATATTTATATTTAAAATATATACTGTACACTTTTATTAATAGGAAGTTCAGTGTCTGCTTGTAGATTCTATTTTTGAGTACTCTACCAAATATCATGCTAAGTTTTTTGTAAGTACTTCTAGTATTGAAGAACTTACTTCTTCACATATTTAGCTATACATATGATGATGTATTGTATATATAATTTTAATGCAAATGAATTCCCCATGATAGTATAATTATCTCCCTTCACAGAAGTCAAAATACCCTACTTTGGAAGCATTAACGTTCCTAAGATGAACTTTGACAAATACTGTTAATAGCAGTGAAAGATTTAGATATGTTAAGATATGGAATATGATGAAGAGCATTATAATTTGCTTTAAGAAGAGAATGATACAATGATCTGTTAAACATATAGTATCTGAAAGCATGATATGATAGAGCAGTTGGATATTGAAATTGGTTGTAAAAGCTTAAGTAAAGATAGGCACTTAGATCTTGGTTTGGTAAAAAAATCCATGCTCTCAGTTTCAGCTTTCAAAAATCAAGCAATTTGCTTCCTAAATATGAATATGTTAGGCCAAGTTTACATCACAGTTCTGAATGTAGACATAATTTAATGGACTTGCTAGGTGTTTCCAGCTTAAAGTGTTGATCAAGAACTTAAAGCCTTTTCATTTGAGTTGACTTAGTTTAGCTATTTTTTAAAGTATTTTTATTTATAATTTTGCTATCAAATGAGGCTGATTTTATCTTTTAAAGTAAACTATAAAAGCAAATCAAATGCACATCAAGACATAATGTGGCAAATCTTTCCCAGAAACATTGACCATGTTGGTGCTGACATTGTAAGAATGGACTAGGTGTGCAACTGGAGCAATGCTTATATGCTGTTCTGAATTTTTCTCTCTTATGTGCTCAGCTCCACATATTTTAAGAGGGCTTGCTTACTGTGGTGTTCTCGTTCAATCTCAATAGAATACTACGTGAAGTAGAAATACTAAGTCTTGCCTTCATTATAATTCCTATCTGTATGGCATATTGAAAAGCAGGGCTTTATATATTTAGAAGGATAAATGAGAAGTTATGAGTCTAGAGCCATAATCAACTTGAGCACAGACTGAGAGCACAGGTATGGATTTTTTATATAATTCAACAGAGAATGCTTTGGGGCATATTTTCTTAGTCAGGATTTGAACTGAGTATATGTACCAGCAACTAGGCTTTGACTGGTTGCAAGAAAAACTCACTGTAAACCTGGATTTTAAGTCAGATGCTGTGTTGGAGGCCATCTGAACTTATATTTAAAGTACCATGTTTCAAAGGAATGATTGAAGTCATAGAAGTAAAGTACTAGGATGCTGGTACTTAATATTATCCCTTCTCTATAATAACTGATAATTGATATTCCAAAGTCAATTTGCCATAATAAAATTATGCCTATTTTGAACAATTTGAGCATATCTGTGGACATGATTTTCAACAATGTATTAATAAATAAAAGAGGGAAAATTAGCATTTTATACATTATGCTCACTGTCCTCACTCATCTATGTGTTTTATACACAACAACACAATTCTGAAAACTGCCTTTTTTAATTATCTATTAGTTATCTATCATTATCATTTTTAGTTATTTATTAGTTATCTGTGTTGAGTCCCATGAAATCTATGTTGAGTCCCAAATAAACAAGATTGTCTAAAATATACTAATTGAAGGTTTGAAAATAAGAAGCTAGTGACAATTTCTCATTGATAAGTTACCTGCAACCTAAGTTATGGACTAAAAAAATTAATTTTTGTATTTCATATACATGTATATAAATACATATATATGTCTGTATATATGTGTGTATTCTATTCTAATTTCAAAAATGTAAAAAAATGACCATTTACCCTCATATGGGCCAAAGTATGAAAGAAAGTGTATTCTAATAAAATCATTATTTACTTTTTTAAGGACAAGATATGAAAATGTTGATCCATTTTTGAAATAAAATTTGTTTCCTTTTGGTAAATTTCCTTGTTTCTGTCTTCTTTGTCCTTTATATTTTCTGTTTGTACAGGAAAATGCCGATGCTAAATGTTGTGTTACTTAAAAATAAATAAATAAATAAATATTTTATTCATATTAATATTCTATTTTGGATACAATTTTTGTTGTGCAAATTAAAAGATAAAAGTCAATGATGGAAAAATCTAGATTAAATTTGTAAAATTAAATCTTACACAAGTCATAGAATTAATTTATAAAAGTAATGCATACCAATTATTTAACATATTTACAGTCCTAAGAATTAGGCATTTACTTCAATAGAAGTTCAAGCATTTTCCTAATCGGTATTGTAGGTTATATACAAGCACTGTCTTCAAATAAAGTAACTATGACAAAAGTTTTGCCTGATATAAATGCAATTAGTTTGGAATTATGGCTGATATCTGAGATATGACTTTAATTATAAATTAGTTAATATTATTTATTTAAAGCCTACTTCATTCTCCTTTGCTTTAGACCTAATTGACAGCCAGAAGAGAGCTTGAAATGGCATTGAGTATATAATATTTTCTTTTGTTTTAAATATTACGTGTAGCTCAATGTGACAACAAACCTCATGGTACTCTACATTATCTATATAACTGAGTCATTTTTAGACAATTTAGGCTCAAAAATGCTTTCTTGAGATATAGTATAAAATATAAATTTTATTTTTTATCAATATTTTCTTACCATTTTAGATGATTTATATCAAATGCTTTTTACCAAATTCTATGTATAATATAAATTTCTGCTTTAAATGAATGTATTCTTAATTTTTAGATCTAAAATATTTTTTTCCTCCCTTTTACTCTTCCACAACTGCAATGAGCTCTCAGTAGGAAATACACTACTAAGACAACTGAAGCTTATGAAATATTCGACAGTGTTGCACTATAACTTACTTTGTCAGTGCCATCCTTTTATTTCTCATAGATACTTGCACTTAGGAGAAATAAAATGGTCTGCATCATTAATTTCTATGCCCAAATAAAGAGTTTCGCAGCAGGTTGCACATGAGCTATTTAAACTGGAGTAGTGGTAAGATGGTCATTAATTATACGGAAATGAATCTTAAGAATGTGAAAATTACATTCGTGAGAGTACATATCCTCTGAGAGGAGTTAGGTTAAAGCTGGACAGTGATGTACTGGCACATACAGAAAAGAAAATGAGTGTTATTTCACACAGCCAGAGACTTTAGGCTATAGGTTGCTGTGTAAGACAATCTTAGAGCAAATGGAGGGAAAGGCATGCGTTTAATGGATTTCATTCTTGTCTAACCAAAGGTTATGAATTTTGTTAGTGACATATATATATGTGAGATTAAATATAAGATTTAAGAGACATGAAACAAACAAAAGAAGCATACTCTGTCATTGATTTGTAATTCATGAATGCTTTTTTATCCTTTAAATTACTCAGGAATGTATTTATGAATGTTTACCCTTTCACTAGCACTTATTATAACTTACATATATTAATTAATGTATTATTCAACACAATCATATGTCATAGGAATAACAAAATTCCCATTTAGCAAGTGTGGAAATCAGATAAGAAAGAAGTAAAGTTACTTGTTAGAACCCAATTTACACTGAGGAAGTCAGGCTCCAAAATCTATTTTTTTAACATCACACACGGCTGTATCATAACACCTTGTTTTGGTATCTTGATTAAGGGTTGTTTGGGCCTCAGGCTCTTCTTTACCAACCAATCTTTTGTGTTCAACAAATCATCAGTTCTAAACACTGAGCATTATGAGTCCTTAGATGGAAATAGCAATATCCAAAAAGAAAGTAGTGAGAAATAAGGTATTAAGGAAAAAAGGCAATTTAACTTTCTTTAAAACTCCTTTGTTTATTTCATTTTCACTCTAATAATAAGATTGGGCAGAATTTCTTTTAACAACTTTTCTAGTTAAAACCCCAAAATTTATCGAGGTTTATAAAGTAACTTGTCAAATTACTACTAAATGTTTTTTAAATTATTCTTTATTTTAATTGCTCTGACGGAAGCCTTGTAAAGAATATAAAGATATAATGAATATTTCATAAAGATATGATTTATTAGGACTCCTTTGACTTTACTTCAAAACCTATCCATACCTCAGAAAGCAAATACACAAAAACTACCTGGTGGTACAATAACTAAACCAAATCCCCTGAAGGCAAACCTGGATTTCATAATAACTTCTGAACCTTATAGAGGATGGAAAAGATAGTTAGTCAATGTTCTATTAATATTTTAGCTAGCAAAGGAATATAGTTCTACACTACCACATGTGGCTGTCATAACTGTCAGGTATGTTACAGTAAAATTATTAATGATTTAATTTTTTATGAGTGCTATATCTTTTTATAAGAAAATAAAATTGATTTAAGGTCTAGAGGTAAGGCAAATTCTATTAACAGTTCATTAGGGTACCTTACCAAAAGTGCCAATTTCTTTCTAGATATTTTTAGTGGTTGATTCTCTACTCTTGTTAATTACATGCATATGTATCATTTTAAGTGTAGAGCTTAAAATGATAAGCATGGAGCTCTCTGCAAATTAATACCTTCTACTTTTACTATGCTGTAATCTTATTGCATATTCTGTTATCTACAGTGAATTCAGTTATTATTTGTCATCATTGTTGATTATTATTTAAAAAATATCTACTAGATGGATGCCCTAAAGGAAAACAGAAATACCTTAAGAACAGATGAAATTGAGTAACTTAATCTATCTCACTCTTCTTTTGTATGACTCATTATATACGATTAATTCTCAGGTTGTGGTGTTCATCATTCTTAACAAAATGTAATCAAAGGTATATCGAAAGTATAATCAAATTTTAATAGCCTCATTGGTGCTTGTGATATTTCTTTCCCCTATTCCAAAAATGCATTAAGATGTATTTATTGGTTAAAAGTATTTCTTAACGTAGTATATCAATGAGTTGAAATGTTGGAATAAACATTTAGTGATTTTATTTCAACAAAGTGAGAACCTAAATATGTCATAATTTTAGGGACCCAAAAGTATTTTTGGAGAATTCTGAATTTAAACATTAATGATTTCAAATGATATTTTTGTTTGCTACCTTAAGAATTCTGCATTGGCCTTTTTATAATGTTATCTTAAAGCATATTAAGCAATGTTACTTAAAATTACAAAATGAGAAAGAAAAAAATGGACATAAAGTCATTTGCTATATTTTTGCTCAGGTAATATGCCAAAACTATGTTTTCCTTAAACAGTGATTTTCAAAGTTTATTGTACTTGATGCTTTTTAAAAAAAATATTCATATATAAATTTCACATCTTTGTAATCCCAGGGATTCACCACCACCAACCTCTCTGACCTCCCCACTTTCCCTCCTGCCCCTTGTTGTATGCTTCAGTTTGGTGCTTAGCTTGTTTTGACTTTTCCTCGTGGCTTTTTTTTTTTTTTCTATATCCCATGTATTAGTGAAACCATCTGTTTTCTGTCTTTTTCTTTTTGACTTGTTTCTGATCATATGATTTCTTCTAAGTACACCCATGTTATCATAAAATCATCTAATTTGTCTTTTTTAATTGATGAGTAATATCCCATTGTGTATATATACAATGTTTTTTTCATCCAATCATCTGTTTTGGGACATTTAGGTTACTTTCAAGTCCTTGCAATTATAAATAGTGCTGAGGTAAACATCCGAGCACAGGCTTCCCTTTGAACCCACATTGAGGTCTCTTTTGGGTAAATTCCCAAAAGAGCAATTGCTGAATCAAATGGTAGTTCCCTTTTCATTAATTTGAGGGTCCTCCACACAGGTTTCCATAATGGTTGGACCAGTTTACATTCCCACCAGCAGAGTAAACGTGTTCCTTTCTCTCCACATCCACATCAGCACTTGTTGTTTGTTGCCCATTCTTTGGATGTGGGCCATTCTTACTGGTGTAAGGTGGTATCTCCTGGTTTTGATTTGAATTTTCCTTATTGTTAGTGACGTTGAGCAATTTTTCATGTGCCTGTTGGCCATTTGTATTTCCTCTTTGGAGAAGTATCTTTTTAGTTCTTCCCCTTTTTTTGATTGGGTTTCTTGTTTTGCTTTTTCTTAGTTGTGTGAGTTCCTTGTGGGATCTTCGTTATTAAACTCTTATCACTCTTGTGGAGGGCAAAATGTTTTCCCATTATGATGGACTCATTTTGTTTTTTCTATTGTCTCTTTTGCTATACAGAAGCTTTTTAGTTTGATGTAGTCCCATCTGTTTGTTTTCCTTCATTTTTTTGCCATCTGTAGATATATCCAGAAAGGGATTTCTGAATTATTTTGCCCAAGTTTTCCTCTATGTATGTTATGGTTTCAGTTCTGACATCTAAGTCTTTTATCCATTTTGAATTGATTTTTGTACATGGTGTGAGGGAGTAGTCTTGTTCCATTTTTTTTTTTTTGCATGTCTTAGTCCAGTTTTCCCAGCACTATTTATTGAAGAGGCTATCTTTGTTCCAATGTAAGTTTTTCACTCCTTTGTCAAAGATTAGTTAACTATGTATCTGTGGTGATGATGCTTTAAAATGCAAATTTCAAGGCTTGACCCAGAGGTGTTTGGATTCATCAGGTCTGAGGTGTAACCAAGAATTATCATTTCCACATGATATTGTTGCTACTGGTCTTGGGGAAATCCTTGATTATGCTTGCTGTAATACCAGACTAGATGTGAACACTAATTGTTCTAAAGTCATGAGGAAATAAGTTTCAGTCACAATCATAGATATTAATATTTTATAAGTAACCTGACATTGTAGAAGGAAAATGCAACATAAATAAGTAAATAAATAAATAAATAAATAAATAAATAAATAAATAAATAAAATAAGGCAAAAGACTCCTTTTGATATTGTTAGGATTAATATTGTTTAGGTGTTGAAAATCAAAATCACTGGATAAAGAAAAAAGTTAAGAATAAACAGACAATTACTAATATGAAGTAAAATATTACTTAATATGAAGTAAGAAAATTAAGTGAAGTTGTATGACAAAATGAATTTAAAAAAAGGTTTGAAATTTAGATATTTAAAATGAAATGAAATTAACAATCATTTTCTATTTCTTGATATATTCTTAAGTGAAATAAATTTGAATAATAAAATGACAAGACAAAAAACTGAAGATGGGTCATCATTTGCTAAGATAAGTGTTGTATAAGAAATGCCTTTCTAACAATTAAACCTGTATGGTAGACAGTAACTTCTTAGGTGGAAAGATTTTTCAGTTACTATATGTCTGCCATCTATGAACTCTTTGCAAAATATACCACCATAGGGTATAACTAATGTCAATGCAATATAGTTGTGAGAAAAACCACTAGCAACCACTCATGGGTGGTCAACTCATTCCCATCCACAGCAGATTCCTAAAAAGATTTTATGGTTTCTAGTGACCAAGGAGTCACTTAGATTTCCAAGAAAGGTCCTTAATGCATCACTTTTCCTGTTGTGCATAACACCATTTCAACTCCAAACCAATTATTCAGCATTTTTTTATCATTAAATTGGAAAGTTCTTGACTTTTCTACTAGTGAAAAAACTTTCTATTATATTGGACAAAGAAATTTTAGTATATCAATTTCATCTTTCACAAGTCACTGTAAAACTTGGGAAAACAATGATAGTTTGCCTCTAATTTGAGTCTAGACATAGTTTTTCTTTTGTTTATACATTCATTCAATTACCTAACTTTGATAAGTATGTATTTACAGCCAGTCTCTAATATAAGCAGTGAATATATATGGCTGAATAAGACTATAGGACAACATGCTTTTTAACCTCTACTTAAAAAATGTTTCATGGGGCAAAAGGAAAGATTTCTCTGCCTGCTGTGTTTATAGCTAGGGACATGTGATGAATCCTGACCAACATTTAACTTAAATGTTAAAAAAATATTTGAGTTGTATTGGACCGTTAGCATTAAATAACTGTGAAAGACCTTTCCAGGTCCTTCCTGTTGCCATTAAAAACAAATTGCTTACTGTATTACATTTTTTAAATGGTCAAATCTGTGTTTCTTTGACCTTCCCATTGCAATTTCATTTTTCAAAGCTTTCAACTTTGGAGTAGTTATTGTAGAATATCTGACTTGATAAGCCAGTTTGTCCTACCCAAACTTTATCTGGAGAGAGAGAACATCAGTGGAATGGATGAGTTGAGCTTCAAGTTCTATTTTAATATAATCACTGTATTTGTAAACTTGTTTAGCTCTGTACCCAAATTCCCCTAGACTTCAGACTGTAAAGCAGAGTAGGTGGATAGAGTTGCATTTGTCCTTAACTTTTGGGTAGTCCAAGGAGAATGCCTGTGCTTATCTTGTTGCTTTGCATATTATTTTTCACTTTCCCTGTTCTTGAAGAGTAAATAAAGTGCTTTGAAGTGCTTCCATTGCCTCCTCTCTAAAGATATGCATTAATTTTCAGTGCTTCAATTGTGATCTAAGAGCAAGATGAAAATATTTCAGTATATTAACAAAGTCAAAATTTTAACATGTCATCTATTACCAGTTCTGTGCCTTAACTAAAAAAGAAAATGAAAAACCTGCCATACTCCTTGCAGGTATTTATCTATGGACCAACTTACCAGTATGAGCATATTTTTTAATTGTGGTTTTAAAAAAATACAATTTACCATCTTAACACTTTTTAGATGTATAGTTCAGTACTACTTCAGTATATTCATGCTGTTGCAAAAGAAATCTATTCAGAAGATTTTAAATTTTCAAACTGATCATTAGATTGTCCATTTTCTACCCCTCCTCTAGTCTCTGATTACCATTTATTCTATTTTCTGTTTCTATGAATTTGATTTTTTAGATCTTGCCTAAGTGGCCAGTACTTGTCTTTTTATGACAGACTTACTACATTCAGAATAATGTTTCAAGGTTTACTGTGTAGTAGTATATAATTCCCTTCCCTTTTTTCAGGTGAATAATATTCCATTATATATGTATCTATGTATTTACACATGTATTATATATTATATATAATACATATAATATACACAATATATGACACATGTGTATATTATACATATATATATATATATATAATTATTCATTCTTCCATCCATGGAGATTTTTGGGTGTTTTAATCCCAGCTATTGGGAATAGTGCTGCTCTGAATACAAATATGCAAATATTATTTGAGACCTGGCTTTTAATTATTTTGGATATAACCCCAACCAGGATAACTGTAACATGTCAGTTGTTGTTTAAATTTGGGGGGGAACATAACATTTTTTGCACCAGCAGAACCATTTTGCAATCCCATTAACAGTGTACACATGTCCATTTTTTTCACTTCCTCAGCAACACTAGTTATTTTCTATTGTTTTGATAATAACCATTCTAAACTGTATGGGGTACTATCAAAATGATATTAATTTACATTTCCTTATATCAGTAATGTTGAATATCCTTTATACCCCTTATGTATTGTCATTGGAGAAATATCTAGTCAAATCCTTTTCACATTTTTAAGTGGGTTATTTGATTTTCTATCATTGAATTATGAGTTCTTGAAGTTTGATATAATCCTGTTTATTTTCACTTTTGATGGCTGTATATTTGGTATGTGTAGAAAGTCCTTGCCAAATTAAATGTCATGATGTTCTCCTCTATGATTTAGCTTTTATGTTTAGGTTTTCAATATACCTTTTGTTAATTTATCCCTATGGTTTAATATAAAGACCCAAATTTATTCTTTTGCATTTAAATATCTAGTTTTCCCAACACCATTTGTTGAAGAGACTGTCCTTTTCACTGACCACTACTGACACTCTCGTAAATCATCATTTGATCAATGCACAAAGATCTATTTGTTGACTCTGTATTCTATTCTTTTGGGTTATTATGTTCATCTTTATGCCAGTATCATATTGTAACCCCTGTACCTTTGTGACATGTTGTTATCAAGAAGTATCTTCCAACTTTATTCGTTAAAAAATTTGTATTAAATAGTTGTTTATTCAAATAATATCATAGTACTTTCTGAGTTATGTGAGTACCTTATAATAATAAACCTAGTTCTACCACTTCTCTTGTATCATTGTTGCCATTTATTTCATATATTAAATATATATCACTGATACACTTCTTGGTATACTCTCCTTGGTATTATTATTATTTTGATAAAGTGCTATTTGTGAGATTAATTAATAAGGAAAACTTTTACTTTCACTTTTTTTAAATCAACTTTCTTCCTTTATGCAGAACCAACATTGTTTTCAATATTGTGTCTTTCTAAGGAGCTTCTCACATTTATTGCAAGATGGGTTGTCTGAGGGGAAAATATTAATTTTTGTTTCTTAAGAAAGTTTTTTTATTTTTAGGATAATTTTGCCAGGTAAATAATTACAGATTGCCTCTTTTTATTTAGCAAAACATTAGACATTCCACTTGATTTTTTTTTTTTTTGCTTGCATAGTTTCTGGGAAGAAATCTGTTACAATTTATGTCACTGTTCCTTTGAGTTAAGATATTTTTTCTCTGACTTCTGTCAGAGATTTTTTTTCTATGATTTCAAAATGTCATGCATATGCATAGTTGTAGATTTTTAGTCATTTATCTTCTTGGATTTCTCTGAACTTCCTGAGTCAGTAATTCAGTTCTTGAAACTAAATTAGAAATTATCTGTCACTGTCTTTGCTAATACATTTTCAATTCTTTCTTCCCAAATATAAATTTTGGCATTCCCATAATGCATGTCACACCTTTAGTAGTTACTCTACATTTTAGATATTATTACTTTTGTTCTTCTAAGTGTTTTATCTCTTTGCTTCTCAGTTTTTGAGTTTTCTATTGATAAATCTTATAACTCAGAAAATATTTTCTTTTGTTATGTTTAATCTACTAATCTAATAGACAAATCTAGTTGACTATTATTCTAGTAATACTAATCTAGATAACTGATTCAGAATACTTATAAACCCACGATAGTCATTCTTCATTTCTGCTAAAGCATTTTTTATTTTACTCTTTCTTTGCGGTTTCTTTCTTATATCCCTACTCACAATTTCCATTTGTTATTTTGTGTAGTCTATTTTCTTTATAAAAAACCCTGCCTTATTAATCAGTTAATTTCCCTTTAAATTTGATAATTTAAGTCTGATTATCCTATAGTACATTGTGATCTGTAATATGTATCATCACATTGCTTGTCCTTTTTTTGCATTTTAGAAAGCTTCTTGACTTTTTTCTTGGCACACAGACATGATATACATGGTAAATGAAGCTATGCCTCTGGACTGTGAAATTCCTAAACACAGTTTTGTTTTTCTTTATCCTCCCAGCTTTGGTGGTACCAGATGACAGCATAGGCTAGAATTATATTATTTTCCTTCCCCCAAGAGAGT
The DNA here is from genome assembly GCA_004024945.1 of Uropsilus gracilis. NCBI lineage: Eukaryota > Metazoa > Chordata > Mammalia > Eulipotyphla > Talpidae > Uropsilus > Uropsilus gracilis. The sequence continues at coordinate 14,945 of PVHY01011984.1, forward strand.
TAGACACTGATTATCATGCAGCAGGTTCAACTCTTGTTAACTACTTTTCCCTGAGGGCTGACTTTGTTGAGAATAATAGAGTGCTTTGGCATGTTTCAAAATCATTCTTTCACTCTCCCTACAAGAACAGTAGAGGAGGTTTTCTTTTCCCTCTCATTTTTTTTTTTGGGGGGGGGGAGATGTATTACTAAGGGATACTAATTAACCCCTTGGATGTAACATTCATAATATTATTTGGGACCCCTCTATTATTTGTTCCCCCAGGAGACGTTGAGTCTCAGGTTTGTTGACACTGTGCCTCCAGCAATTCATCAATTACGAGTACCCCTATACTGTCCTGTGACTGTTGCTGTTTTCCAGTAGTGAGTTTCTGATCCAGGATGCAATGAAGTCCTGTATTTGTCTGTCTCTGTCTAGTTTGGGGAAAAGTAATTTGTCCTGTGTCCTCCCTTGTCTTATTGGTCAAAGAAAAGGTTTATTTTTTTTATTTGTTCAGCTTTTCAGCTGTTGCTAGAATGGAGTGGCAATCTCCAAGTTCTTATATGGGGAAATTGAAACCAGGCTTCACAATTTCCTTTTATTTCTAAATGAAATAAAATGGTGAGAAATTTTTATTGTTATTTTTCTGAGCTTACCTTCATCTTACAGAAACAATCCGTAGTCTTTAGCCTTACCTCCCTGGATGTGCCCTATCTCGTATCATAGAAATAGATCATATGTCACCAAATAAGAAGTTAATTAATGCTTTCAGCATTCTGTCTGGCATAAACCTATCAATTTCTTAAGTATCCTTTTTAGTTACTGTGAGTAACGTAGCACAGGCATTTTCTTAAGTCTCTAATATAATAGCTTTATGATCTCTTCTTTTTTGCTTCTCACTTCCAAAGCCATTTTTACATATTTTATTATTTTATTATGACAGTACTCTATTTCTAACTGCCAATTTTAGTAATCATTTGCTATTAGTGCATAACAAAACACTTCCAATTCAACTGGAGATTACGTGCTCTAAGAGTGACTCAACTGCTTCATATTTTCCTTCTACTTCCTGTACCAAAAAACTAGACCACATGTATTTCTCCTATTGATAGAAGAGGTTCAAGAAGACATGAACAATAGTATGTTTATTTTTAATACTTTTATCTCTCTGCAGCTGCTACATTCTGCTGACAAATGCAAATAATGTCATCAACCTAAAGATCAATGTTCAGAATTCTATCTACAGAAGTCAGGGGTGGTTCAAATAAATATTTTTGAATAGTCATATAATTCACAGAAACCTTGTTTCATATTGGTACATATGCTTTTTAAATAAAATTTTCATTTCTCTTTCTTACAGGCACACATATATGCATACATACACAAACACTGAGACACACACCTCCACACAGCTACCACTACTCCATATGAAAATAAGAGGTAAATAAGGGTTGTTTTATGAATGAACAAATTTCTAAGGTGCAAGGTTTGACAAGTTAAATGATTATTAAATCTTAGGTCCCACTTACCTTTTCACTGTTAGGTCTTTATGGATGAAATAAGTTGCACTACTTAATACAGATATCTTATAGCTACACAAATATAACAATCGAAATTACAAGTATATTCTTAAGAGTTTATAGCCTCTGAAAGTTAAGATTTGTAGTATGTGAATTCCTACACCATTCTCTCTAAAGGACATTTTTTTGCATCTGAATCACCAATAATTTATTCAAAATATGATCTTTTAAACATTGAGAGAACATTATGCCTTGTTACTATGGAAACTATCTGCTCTTCCTGAAAAACCTCTCTCTCTCTTTCTGTCTTTCTTCCTCCCTTCCTCCCACCTTTCCCCCCTCTCCAGGTTTCACCTTATTCTTTAGCTGTCACTTTATGTCTGCATTTGCACTGATTTTGAATGAGTGGAATTTTATGATCTTCATATTCCTAATGTAATCTTTTTCATCTGAAATTGCTTCTTTCCAATAAACTATTAGTCATTTAATTCTATCTTTTTAAATTTTGGGTAACAAATTATCATAATCTAAAAAAAACTGCTTTTAGAGGAGTAAACATTTAAATATAACTATAATTGCTAATTATTGGTCATAGAGTATATAATAGTTCTCTCTATTTATAACCATGATAAAGTACAAGTCAGAACCTTTAACTCAGCCAACAAAATCCCTGAAATCCTTGATTTTTCCCCTTAGGCTTTTGTGAGTGATATAAATACTACCATAAATTGTGCCAGTGTTCTGCGTAAAGGATTTGAGGCACTACAAGTATTAAAGACTAAGAATGCTTTAGTAGAGTGTTTCATCTGTGAAAACACAGCTGACTTGGGAGTAAGGTACAGCACTTTGTCCTTTAAGATACTTGGAAAGAGAATGAATCCCCTAGCATCCCATCGTATGCAATGTAATCAGTGAATATGAAATTAGTGGGTTTCATGGAACAATAAAACAATATTGTAGAATCTTAGAATGGAAATGGGAAAAATCAATTTAAAAACACACATATGGAGAATTTATATGGTGTAAATTTTAAAGACAAATGGAACAAATAATGGATACAAGCCCTGTCTAAGAGTCTTGGGGATTGAGGAGAGAAAAGGGAAATCACATCATAAGGAAGGGCTAACCTCATCTTTTTACTTTGAGATTGAAAAATGAGTTTCTCAGATAGGAAGGCCATGTTCACTAATATCCTCAAAACTGTGTTCTTATAGTTTCACAAAAAGGGAGAATCGTTGTTGTCTCTTGGGAATGGGAAAAGCACTGAGGCAAGTAAAAGAGCACTCCCCAGCCTCTAGAAACCTCACTCCCCTTTAACTCAGGAAAATCTGCATTCTTCAAGTAATGGGAGCAGGCTGTTCTAAAGCAGGCTGTTTTGATTGACCTTAGTTCTTCAATCAAGGTAATACTTATTGGAAGAGATCTATTCTAGGCATAGTAAAAAAGTTTATTTGACATGTTTGGGGAGACTGATTCCACAACACAATTTGAATTTGAACTGAATTTGAAAATTATAAATTAATCAAAAATAGATGACTAGTTGGATGTCAGTACTTCTAAAAGGGTCAAATTTACATATTCAGAAATCTAATTGGCTTCATCAAATGATTCATGAGTCAGCCAACATATATCTAGATAATGCCAAGATTTTCACTAAATGGAAGGTTTTTAGAGACAAAAGTGGGGAGCAATTTTATTAACCAAAGTAAAGAAAAATCATTTCAGGTACTCACTTTCCCTCTGGGAATGATGGGGGATAGTTTATCATGCAGACTATCTTATTTGTCCCGATTAGGTAACTCATGATCCTAAAACTGGTTTAGGATCACACTTGTGGGAAAGGTTGCAACTGCAGTATTAAGTTTGATAGGGGCATGGCATGAAGGAGACCACTTTGATTCTGTATATTCCATTTTTAACAGTAGAAGAAAGGGAGAGACTTCAATTATTTATATTTAAATGGAGTTTAGATAGTCTTTTGATCAATCATGCGCCTGTTTTGTCATTGAAATTTGCTGTTTTGAACACAAGGTAATAGATTTTTGGTGCTTATAATTGTTAATTTCATGTGTCCATTTGACTAGTCTATGGTATCCAATTGTTTGCTCAACACCAATCTCAATATTGCACTGTGTGTATTTTTTAATTGTGCTTAACATTTAAATAAAGTTGATTTTAAGTAAAGGAGAATATCTTCAACAATATAAGGCTTATCCTATCATTTGAAGACTATATAAGCAAAAAGTACGTTTTCCAGGAGAAAGGGAAATTCTGTCAAAACCCTATCATGAATATCTTACCTAAATTTTCAGTCAACCAATCCACCCTGTGCATTTTGAATTCAACACTGCATTGTGTCTCCCTAAGTTTCCATTTCAGTTTCCCATTCAGAGTTTGGACTTGTCAGGTTTAATAATCTCATCAGTGAATTTCTTCAAATGAGTTTTATAAAAAATGAATGTAATTGGTTCTATTTCTATACCCACATAAATGAGGAATAGCCAGAGACTCCAAAGTGTTAAGGGAAACATTCTAAAAGGTGTTGGCATACATGTGCAAAGAGGCAAAGAAAACATATACTTAGTGTGAAAAATATTTAATTGGTGTGGAGAGAGAGGGAGAGAGCAGGGTAGGTGTGGATAGGTAGGTGGGACAGGGTAGAGTGAGGTGAGGTAATCAAATAGCAGACTCCTAAACAGATATTGAAAATTACCCATCTCCTTGAAGTTCAAATAGATTTAGCTGTAAGAGGGATGACTGAAGCCAAAAAGCTTTCCAGAAGCCTAAGACACCTTCAAGGAATCACAAAAAAGTGTTAGACCAAAGATAACCAGAAATTCAAACTATGATATAATTTGCCCTGAACTCAAGATAATAGCTGCCATTGTCTCTTACCCATATATCTCTTCAAGTGTCTCACCACATCTTTTTCCAGTTGTTTCTTCTTTTTCCTGCATTCCACCTCAATTTATGTCTTTTTCTTGCTGTTTGCCAGCTGCCTCCATTTCAAGAAGTCCAGTTCAGGCATACTTGGAATTTGCATCCAAGGAAGCTGCTTATAAGTGGAGATATGGAAACAGTGATTCTCATGATGCTGTAGTGCTCCTCTTCCTTTAATGGAGATGCAACCTGTAACATTTCTTTGACTATATTAAAGAAAAAAATTCTGACGTGTTAAAATGGTAGAGTTTATATAAGATTGTATTAGAGGAGAGAAGCCAAGATCAACACCTAATACAGCAAGGTAAATGAGAATTTATCATAAAGAGACAGGGTAAAATAAGTCAGTGGATGGTAAATTAACTTAGAAGAGATATAAAAGATATAGGGATTTTTTTTAACTTATTACCAAAACTGCATTTCATCAAGGCAAACAAGTCCAAAGATGTGGTCTAGTTCAGAAGGGGAGTCAGAGGAAACAAATCCTTGGTAAAATAACAGAGTTTTGGTCAAAACTCTTACTGGTGCAAAGGAATTCTTTTGCCAAAAATATCTCCTCTTCACCTAGAAAAGCATAAAAATATTCTATCCACATTTTCCAGAAGCACATGAAATATAATACTAAAACCCATAAAAACATTCATTGCAGATATGTGTAGAAATTTAGTATCTATGATGGTAAAATAAAGGAAATATTTATTCATTTTTTTTCAGCAGAGTATATTTTAAAAATATGGGCCAACTTGAAATACACTGTGTTTAACTGTAAACTGTGTTCTCTTTGTTCTTATACCAAATAACATACTATATCATTAATATTTCTTTAAGTGGCAGTAACTGGCTTACTGCTCTGTGAAATACAATCTTATATACATCCATTATTTTGAAATTCTTAGAATTGGAATTGAAAATAAGGGCATATAAAACTTTATTAGCATATATACAAAAATATATACACTTAAATATAGGTACATAATTCTAAAGAATATTTTTAAAGTACATATGAAGACCAGCTGAGTAAGTGTTGCACCTGTAAATACTCTCTCTCTGCACTACTATATATAACAATGAAACATTTCTACTATCTAGATGAAGAGGTAATGATAATGTCACAATATTCTATGTAAATGAATCTCAAAGGCATTGTAACAGCACATAATAGAAATGACTTTCTCACCTAGTAAATGATTTTCTAAAAGACCAATAGTGGCACAAAATTCAATTATTGCAAATCTGTGAGTTTCTTTTCTCTCTCCTAGTTAGTATGTCTTTTTTATTTCCTTGATTTTAGGAAAGCATTTCTAAAGCAGCTATAGGGGAAACAAAAAACAAACATAAAAATGCGGATAGCTGATATAATGAAGTTTGAAATAAATGTATTTTATTATATTACAAATTTGCCACTCTCCTTTGTTGCAATAGAGATTCTATTTTTTTAATTTTTTAATTAATAGAGCTTTTATTTCTGAGAAAACATGACCAACAGTTTTCATGTACATTTATTATGTTATGTTTTATGTGAATATAAATGAGTTTTCTGTCAGCCTGGTGCTTTCCTTGCAGTATTTCAGATCCTAAATATTTGCTGAAATAGAAAAATCTTTGTTTGACTTTATAAGCTTATATTAATAAATTAGGTTCCAATATCAAGCAGAGTCAAAAAGACACAATCTGGCTTCAAATGATTCAAGGCAAAAAGAACATATCAATATTGAATGATGGGAATATATTATAAATGCAGATATTCATAAGCAATATCTACACATTAGAGATATGTATAAAAATGCAAAGATTCTTTATCAATAGAGAAGATAGCATTTAATATGATTATGTAACAATGAAAATTAGAAAAACAAGGGTATTTTAAATTAAAATTAAATATTAATAATTAATATTCTTATATGTAAAGAAACTGCAACTTCAATTTAAAATGTTACTAAATTTCTAGTCTTATGGTAATTTCATTCTCAATCCTATCCAAATATTGTTAATATTTTCTCATTGTCTGTACGGTAAATCTTATGCTTTTTGACCAGACATTTAAAACATTAGTCATGAATTAGTCTAGGCATTAGTTTTTTGATTATAATGAATTTCTTTTCTTTTGTATTAGATTTCATTTCTCTCACATTTCTGGCAATGACTAGAGATTTTCTAACCAATCTAGGGGTTTTCTGATAAAATGAAAGATGCAATACTTGATATCATTTTTTTTTTCATTCCAAAGATATTCCATATTTCTTTTTATGGGATGCTTGCCATCTTTTCTCTTTGTCTCATTGTATTTATTCTTCCTATATCAGTACCAATGTGACCATTTCAGTGAAAGCCTGTTTGATTCCAACAGCTGGAAGCAATAATTGCGTATAAAATATTTTCTTATGGTATTCATGATTTATTCCATATTTTATAAGCTTATGTACTTGCCATCCATTTTGTTACAATGCAAACTCTCCAAAGATATTAGTTACTCTTTAAGTTACATTCATACTGTGCTAGGCTTTGCATTATCATACTTTCCTATTTGAATTACATATTATGCATGGTGTGCAGTAAGTATATATAGGGTAAAATAATTAGAATTTAACATATTTTGTACAAAATATTAATTATATAATCTCCCATGTTATATTACTGAAAATGGATTTACCCTGAACAATTCACTGACACATAGTTTCTAATATTATTCATCAATTATGTAGGTTAAAATGAATTGTTGTAAGAATGACATTTTACTTATTCAGCAATTAGAAACCAATAGATCTTGTCTGATGTTTCTAAAAATTCACACTTGCTTGATTGAAATTACCAGTTATAGAAACTTTTTTATAGCTGATCCTGTGGTGTGGATATGAAAAATAATGGCCGAGTTTTATTTCCCTGTAACAGATATAAGGGAAGTCATTGTTCTTTCCTAGGAATAGTTATTTTTCTATTTTTCTGTTCTGAAAGTAAAAAGTAGATTTTGATAAATCTCTACAATAGATACATTTTCTTTCTTCAAGTATAAAAGCACCCTAAATCAAATAATTTATTTAACAATACTGTAAGATAATAACCAACTTTAACATTTTGCACTTTCATTTAAATTTCCCCTTTCATTGATATGGTAATCATAAGAGTTCATATTAGTAAATGTGTTACCTCGGATAGTGAATAAAGATTATGTAATATAAATTTTAAATTTTAAATATATTTAAAATATATTAGTGATCTATACTTGATGGACATATAGCAAATAATTTTACTATTTATATGCTAATAGTAAGATAGGAAAACATGAAACTATTTTAATTTAGATTTCTAAATATTTAAAATACGAGGTAAGTGTTATTATGAATATTTACATTTGTCTGCCAAATTAAGTGCCCATGCTAGAATATAAAAATAAGTAGTATAAAGGACAAACTGGAAAAATAGTTAGAAATCAGGAAAGGAAACAAGAGAATTTGATATTTTAAGAAGAAAATAGTGAGCAATGAAACTAGTCTCAATCCCACTACTCCTTCAGAAAGTAAGTTTGGAGGGAAATAGTTTTGATTTAGAATCAATAGTAAACTTACTTTGTCCACTTCTCTGAAAGTAGAAATACTATTAAAATATGTAAAACTCTCCTGAGGGCTTCTTCTGAAGTCACCTATGTTAGTTTTCTATTATTGCTACATAAACTGCACAAACTTGGTGGGTTAAAAGAGCACCCACTTTTTATTTCACAGTTTTGTAGCCAAATCTGACACAGGTCTCACCAGGCTAAAATCAGGTTTATGGCAGGACTGCATTTATACACAGTTCCTTGCATCTCAGAATCAGCAAAGGCAATTGGAATCTTCATGCATGGCATCTTCCTGATTTTTCTTTCTGCTACAATGGTTTCCAAAGACTATTTATTAACTTGGAGACCATGGAGATAAAAAACCATGAATTTAATTTGAAGCATGATGGAAGTATTTGTATGTATATATGGGATACTAGTGTTGCCACAAAATAGCTATTTTAAAAATCTAGTCATAAGCTGAACTTGGTATTAATGTTGTTAGAAAGATTAACAAATACACATATGAACAGAATAAATAGCAAAAATGACTAAGTACACAGATAGAGAAGTGTAACTGCTGGAATTCTTCAAAAAAGTAGGTATTCTCTGTTTATGTTATTTAATTTAAGGATATGCTTTGATAATATCTTCAGGAAAAAACCATAACAATGATTAGTATTACCTTAAAAACATCAGTATATATGTATATTTCTTTATGTACTTTAATATTTTTGTCACATATCAGGATTAATAAAAGAAATATTTTCATTCTCTGCTATTTCTCATCATTCACATCACCCTTTTATTTCAAATTACAGATTTAACCAGATAAATAAGAAGGTAAGTAAAATAAATATTTTGTGTCAGAAATGGCCCTTTGTAATTAAAAAAAAAAATGTGATGAGAGTTTCAGAGAGTATTAAGATGATGTTTTATTTGGGGAATTTGTCTTTTGTTTTAATGAAGTCAGTTTTTTATGACACTACTATCCAAGAGATAATGAAATGATCTTCTATTTATTCCTTAGAAGAATATGTTGCAGACACTGAATGTATTTATAGGATATTCAAACTTACTGATACAGATCTGACAAAGTTTTAGCCTATAGACTGACCAGTATGATCCAGATAAGTTTAAAATACATATAACTATGATTAAAATTACAAGGTCTAAAGTGACAATTACACGTTGATAAAAAGCAATCCTCTGAAAAAAGCACAATCCCAATGTGATTTCAATAAAGCAAGTTTCACTTTACTTTTATTTCCTTGATTAAATGCCTATAATGGTTTAAGGTAAAATTAAGCAAAATCAGCTCTACTATTTATCATCAAGTGTTCCATGAACACCGCTAAACCAAACATGCAATCATATGTAACAAATGTAGACAACTGAGTTTTACTTCAAATCTGCTTCCAACAAAATGGAGTTAACACTGAGTTTTGTTCTCCTTCCAACAAAATGGAGTTAACACTGAGGTTATAAAGTCTCTTTTCCCCCCTTTTATCGTATGATTGTTTCCAGGAATCCTAAAATATAACTGACCGTTTAAAGAGAATTAATCCCCAAAATATAAAAAAGAACACAAGACTAAAAAATTTAAAGTGACTAAAAAGGGACAAAATTACAATGGATTATGCTATTTTGAAATATTATTTAGTAAATAATTCCAATATAGAGATGCATAAAAATAGCTATTCTTCTTGGATTTTGATAGGGAAAGGTGATAAAGTAGAAGCAAATGGAATTTGAACAAAATACATGTGTATGCACAAAGGAACCTATCTTCCTTTAAAACTTAAATACAATCACACATCTACACACAAAAAAAATGTATACACATATATAGATATAAAGAATAACATGTTATATAAATCTATTATGAATGGGTCGTATAGATATTGATATTACTTTATAAACTCCAAACCAAGTATAAGTGAAAGTAGGAATAGGCAGATGCTATGTATGCCTCAAATGATGTAATAATTCTGGATCCATATTTTTTATCATGGACTCTTCATGGCCATAAAAATATTTTCTGATAAAGAACTGTTAACATTAATGATGGATAAAGTAGCCTAAAATGCTTGGTTCAAAAAGTTGGTAGTCATGTAGGATAATAATGACTTTGTAATATACAATCATTTTCTTGTCCTAAAAAGACTCACATGTCCTTTTGGGGTACAGGTACTTTTAGTTTATATGTGCATACCTGAAGAGTAGTTCATGTTATAATTGAATTGTATGTTCTAAAACATTAAACTTAATATAATGACCTATTGAGTTTTGTTATTATCAGATTTAGTGGCTATTATATTTCTAGAAAATTTAAAGTACTCAAGTCTGAAAAACTTTTCAAAGGCAACATTTTGGGATGTCACTTTTTATGATGAAACAACAAAAATGTCAGAGGAGATAGAAAAATCATACACATGAGATCCTACACACAAAATCATAGCCAATGTGTTATATTAGTCATCATCTGAAAATGACTTATTTGTGCAATATAATAGAAAATATCACTTTATTTATTTTGAAGAGATTTTATTTGTTTTTTAAATTAAATTAGCATTGGCTTATAACACCTTATATTATTTAGAGATGTAGGAACACACACTTCAGGTATATGTCAATGCACAACACACACTGCAAAGGCACACTTAGTCCTCGATCATAGTCCATTGTTCCCCATTCTCATCTATTTTTTCCCTCTGCCTCTCACTATAGTAAACTCAATTTGCAGCCATATTTCTAGAGTTTGTATTCCTTTAGTGTTATCTGACCCTTTGTTTTGTTGCACATATATTTCACATATAAGTATTCCACATATAAGTAACATAATCTGTTATTTACCTTTTCCTACTGCCTTCTTTCCTTTAACATAATTCCCTCCAGTCCCATTCAGATGGTCACCAATGTCAAGACTTCATCTGTTTTATAGCTGAGGAGTAATCCATTGTGTATATATTTCATATTGTTTTTGAGCATGTATGTCTTTCCCATAGTTTGGCCATTGTAAATAGTGCTTCAGTGAATGTAGTAGCACAATCTCTTTCATCATTTTAGTGTTTTGCATTCTTCACATCAATATCTAGGAATGGAAATGTTGGGTCATATAATATATCTGATTTAATAATTTGAGAATACTCCATATTGTTTTCTAGCAGGATTCAACCAGACTACATTTCCAGTGTATGAATGTTCCTTTCCCTCCATGTCCTTTCCAAAACTTGTTTCTGTTTTTTTTTTTTTTTTTTTCTTTTCCAACATGGGATATTCTCACAGATTAGAGACAGTATCTCCCTGTGATTTTGACTTCTATTTCCCTTTGCTTAAGTGGTGATGAGAGCATTTTTTCATTTACTGTTGACTGTTAGTATGTTTTGTTTGGAGAGTGCCTGTTTAGCTATTCTACCCACTTTTCAATTAGGTAAGAAGGTAGTCTCATCTCATAGGTGAAAGAATTAACTTTTAAAATGGCCATCTAAGCCAAAGCTATATAGAGACTTACTTCTATTCCTATCACACTTCAATGGCATTCTTCAAAAGAAATAAAACAAACATTTCTGTAATTGCAGAGGACCCCCATGTGGCCAAAACAATCATGACAAAAAGAGGAAGAATGACAAAAAAGAAGAAAAGTGACCAAAAAGAAAAAGAAGCACATCCTATCTTTAACCTATAATATAAATTTATAATAATCAAAACAGTATAGCCCTGGAACAAAGACAGGTATTTAGACTAATGGAATAGAATTTATGGTCCAGATATGAACTCAGATGTATATGAACATTTTAGCCTATAAACCAAAGAACTAATAATATGTACTAAAACAAGGACAGCCTCTTCTGGAAATTGTGTTGGGGAAACTGAACAGTTGCATGAAAAGAATGAAACTAGATGACTGTATCATACCATACACAAAAAATACTTCAAAATGGATAAATTTAGATGTGTAAGACTTGAAATCATAGATAAATAGAAGAAAATATAGGCCAAACACTTCATGACATAGGCTTTAGTGATATCTTTGTGGTTCAACAAAAACAGCAAGAAAAACCAAAGAGAATGCAATCGAGAATGCATCAAACTAAAAAATTTCTGCCCAGTGAAAGAAACCAGAAATAAAATAAAAATACTCTTTGGGATGGGAGAAAATGTTTTTACAATATACTTCTGTGTAGGACTAGCTAGTATTCAAGATTTACAAAGAACTCATACAACAAAAGAAAATCAAAGTAACAATTTAAGCTAAAACAATTTCCCATAATGCTATTATATTTAAACGTAATTATCTGAAATATGAAATGTATTGTTCATCTTGAAGGAAAAATGAATTTTTGACACTTAGTAATGTGTTTAATAGACATTTAATTTGATCTAATTGTACTCTCTCCTCTTGAAAGCATAGATATTCCTTTTCAACTGATGACTAGATAACTCTCAAGAAAAGATTTCTTATGATGTACACACACATGTATCTTATCTACAATGTAAAGCTAACATAAAATGAATTATATCTTATCTATCATATATACATAATAGATTTCCATAGATTCAGATAACATTAATTTGAAATTCAAGAAAATTTGCTTGGTGATAAACTGAAGATTATTTGCCCTGTGCATTAAATCTAATTAGTAAATGGCAAGTCAAACAAACAATAACAACATCAACAACAAAACAGTAGACATCAAAATCTTAAAGTTTGTATGACCCTTACTCATTTGTTCCATTCTTCTTCTAAGGGAAGAATATTTTATACTATATCCTTGAAGTCTTTTACCTTTGTCCTCTCTTTTGCTGATTTTGTTCCTTAAAAGTGTTGCTTATCTGAAATGATTTCTGAAACCCCTATTCTTTATTCTCTATTCTTCAAATATTGCAAAAGTGGGTCCTTTAAAATATTGCAAAAAGAATGGGATATAATGTTATAGATATTGTTTGAGGACCACAGATTTAAATAAAGTATCACTTTTCATGACCTAAGGATTGTTCGGTTTATTTGATAGAAAGCAGGCGATTTACAGTTACAGGTTCTTTTAAGCTAAGCATATCTTGCTACATAGGCACTACTCTCATTTTTCTGATACCTTAAGGATGTGGGTATTATATTTTTGGAAGAGATCTCAACAAGAGGCACTACAAATTGTGAATAATAGAAGGAAAACAGATAAATAACCTCAGTATTTTAGTAAAAAGGTAGCAAGTGTTGGCGGGGAGGGACTAATATATAGTCACTGAAGGTTTAGATATATAATCTAGAGAATGGAGGATGTATAAGCACACAGGGTACATAAAATATGTTCATATGTTCATAGCAGTTTATAGCTCAAAACGAGAAACAACCTCAATATTCATCTAATGGAAGACAAGTAAACAAATTGTAGTATAGTCATAAAATTGGATAATGCACAGTAGTAAAAAGCCTATTAGTGTGGTACTTACTGTGAATGATTTTTTTTTTTTAAATTCAGAAGTCAGTCACATTAGAATATGTTTCCATTTATATAAAGTGCAAAGACAGACAAGACTAGTCTATGATTATAGAAGTCAGAAGAGTCATCACTGGCTCTTGACCAAAGGGATATTTCTGGGAATGAAGAAATGTACTCCGTTTCTTTGTCTCAGATGTGGTTTGCCTATATAAAACACATGCAACTATACATCAAATCTTACATATCTTACTATGAAACAAGTGGTGTTACCAAAGAAGCAAGAGATTTAATCAGTTCACAACTATTCAGTAATGTAAATATTAATTTAGAATTTTCCCATTAAAATTTTAGGGATTATATATTTCCACCAGTGAATTCTATCGCAATATTTAAGAAATAATTTTAAAAACAAAGGAGACAGCATCTAAGTCACTTTATGTGCCCTGCATTATCTTCAGAGTAAAACCTTAAAAGGAAATCATGACATAGTATAGTATAGTCAATCATACAGTCTAAGTAGAGATTCCTTACACAGTACACAAAAATGCAAAAGAAAAGAAAAACAAAGTAATTTGCAACATGTCATTTAATATGAAATATGAACACAGTACATCATTACTCAAGAGTTAGATGAATTTTTAAATAATTTGGGAGTTTTATGTTGATTTATGATTTGCTGCAAAGAGTAAAGGAGTAAGGGGAAAAGATACAATTTTTTTTTCGCTTAATGATTTACCCATGAAAAAACTATCCAGTTCTGCTATTTTATCAGTTTTATGTTATCTACACATATACAATGCATACACGTGTGTGGATATGTTTATATGATACATACATTGTTCAGTAGGTATTTTACATTTTTTAATAATTTCTATAAATACAAAACTGAGTTATGAGATTTCACTTTTTCTCATCATTATATTTCATTCCATATATATATAAGAATTTGCACATTTCCCATGAATGATTACTGTTGATATAAATATTAAAATATAACATATAGTTTCTAATGATTGCCATCATATATATATTTGTATATTCAATATTTCTCCATGACAAAACATGCTACTGAACACTTTTAAACATTTTTGCACTTAATCCCTTATGTGTTCTTTCTGAGACTTATAACTTGACACAGAGTTTCTTGGTTATAACATAAATGCTCTAAAAACTTCATTAGTTATTGTAGAATTGATTTACAATGAGATTTTTCTAATTCTATCATCTATAACTGATTGTAATTGAAAGTTCCTGTTCTCTTATATGCAAACTAAAGGTTGGAGTTTGAAAAAGAGAACATGGAAGATGAAACGTAGACTCAGTAAAGATGAACTTCTATTTTGTCATGAATGCCATAAAGGATAACAGGATAAAATCATATACATAATCAATTTATTTTTTCTAGGCACTGAGGTAATACCCAGTGGATAGAACAGAAGAAGGTAGAGGTAAGAAGTGTAAAACATGTTGCATGTGAATTAGGGTAGGAATGATTAACAAATGGGCATTGAGATGGAGAGTATTGTGTTCCAGTATGAATTTAGTGGGTCGGAGCTACGTGAGAATAAAAACGGATGTGTAAGTATATAAACCTTGTGACTATATATTCTGTCATGAAATAACAGTGCATAAAACAAAGCTTTAAGACAGAAACATAACTGATGTATTTACAACTGGACAAAGACTAATGTGACTGAATTCGAGTGAGCAATCTAGAGTGCCTTAGAAAATCAGATTAAGGACTTGAGCACAGGTCTGAACATATGGGATTCTTTGGGTATGTTACAGACTTCAAACATTATTTCAACTATGATCTAAGATTACTAGGATGTTGAATCCAACTCATGATCTTTACTCCTTTTCATGTCTCATTCTTCATAGGTGGTAGAAAATAAATTAGGGCAAGACAGAAAGACAAAGAGTGGGAACAGATGCTAGGCTACATGATAATGTCTGGCAAAAAATACTATAACTTAGCGAAAATCAAAAATGAATTAAACTTGGTAGACTTAAAAGTATATTATGATTATTTGAATATATGGTACTTGCTGATATATTCATTGAAATATAAGTCATAACAAGAATAGCTTTGTGCCCTGAGCATCTGGAGCGTAGCTAATGAATTGATTGGAAAGCCTTACACAGGGGCAGATTTAAGGAGGAAAGTGCAAGTCCTTTTTATATATCTTAAATACAAGATATTTAAATATTTAAATACAAGATATTTATTAAACATTAGAGAGACAATGTCAAGGAAGAAGTTATATATGTTAGCTTGGAACTCACAGGAGAGCTCAGGGCTGGAGGCAACAATCTGGGCAACTATCAATTTATTTAAACTCACTGGATAGTATGCAATCACCAAGGGTTAGGTGTCACTAGCAATGAGGAAGTACACACAATGGCTTCCCTGGTTCTCAAAATTCTTGGAAGACAAGAATAAATAGCACAGACTCTGAGAAGCTCTTACCAGAGAAATTGTAATGAAACCAAAAGGGCATGACACCCTGTGGGCTCAGTGAAAATATGTTTTGTTTTGCTTTAGATATCTCCTATTTCTTTCCCTCTTCTTTACTCTCTGCTGTTTGTTTATATCTAGCCAATAGACTATATGAGCTCCCTAAGGGAAATTTTTTCCTTAGAGCTTGGCATCAGTAACTTGTACAAAGTTGATACTCAATTTATGTAGAATAAATTAAAAAGCAGATATTAATGATAACTAATTTTAGAAGGCATGGTACACAGATTTGAATGAATATTGAAAATAGAATGTAATGTTTCAAGAGCTTCATGTTGTAGGACATATGATAGAGCTGAATGAAGATGTGCCACTCTGGGAGACAAGTGTGTAAGAGAGAGGCTGAAAATTATAAAGACGCGTTTCAAACATCTCACAGCTTTGCCTTTGGCTAAACCTGAGGCTGAGGCTCTTAGACTTAGCCAAAATTTAAAAAAAGTATTGAAATTTCAGAATATAAATTACTAGAAGCTTAGTTTTTTATAGATTATTGTAGTTTTTCTATGTATAATTTATCTGCCATGAGGCTTACCTGCCAATTTCCTAAAGAGATAATAAAAGTCTTCACTTTCTACTTTGACACTTTCAAAATGTATCATAGATTCATGAAGGTTAGTAGGTGATACTTTCCAATAATGTATGTATAGTAGATAACCCTGAATCTTACAAGTAATATTTTTTCCAGGCAGAAATATGATTAAACTAGATTTAGCCTAAAGCAAAATCCCATTTATGATTTATTGATAATTTCGGTCAGTTAAATTACATCAGGGGAATATGTTAGAAAAGCAGTTTGTGTCACCCTAGTGAAACTTAACCCTGTATCCAATAAATGACAAGCAACACTTATATTTCACTTTGCTATGTACCAAAAAACTGGGAATCTATAAACTGTCCTGAATATAAATATTTCCTTTACTTTGGAGCAATACTGAGGAATGTAAAGGCTTCAAAGCAGTAAATACAATGAAATATGAGGCTCTACTTTAATTAGTGAACTGGAGTTATTTTGAATGTATTTTTTGTAAAAGAATAACTACATATAACAAGATAAATAATGAAAATTTATGTTTTGAACTATGTCCAGAATGACTAAAGTAATAAAGCAATTTTATTTCTTACTAATTTTTCTTCATAGTAAAATAGAATTAAATCAATTACAGTAAATTTATATTTGTTTTCAGATAATTAATATCTTAAAATGCAGTTGTGAAATAAAAACATTTAAATAGTATAGGTTGTCACATGTAAAATTTAAAAGCATAAAAAGTATGAAAGAAAAGGATGTAGGGGTTTAGAATAAGGCTGATCCATGGTAAATTGTAGTACCAACTATAAGATCTTGAACACTTGCTGAGTTTCAGTTTCCTATATGTATTAAATGGAAGAACATAACATGTATCTCTCAGTTAAACAGAGTAAAATTATGAAAGTTGATTAGAATTAACTAGGAACATTTATACCATGTCAAGTACAAGATTCCAATTGGTATTGCAAAACTTTAAAAAAAAATCTTTGATTTATGCATCTTTATAGATTTTCTTACAGAAAAATTTCCCAGAGAAATGATACAGATTAAATCTTGGCCTATTAGACTTGACAAACTCTTTTCATGTGTCCCGATATCAATAAATGGAGGTCATTGTGTGTTTTCGAACAATCTTGAATTCATCTTAAAGAAACCTGTTAAGTCTATGTTTGAGCATAGTTTAGATGGATTACATAAGTTTTTAAGACAACTTGCAAAATAACAAGTTATATTTTAATTTCAAATGTATATTTTGGTATAAGTTAGTCCCATGAAATATTTAGGACAATAACTAGAGTTAAAATTATTCTGTGTTCATCTCAAATTCAAAATATATATATATATATTTTTTTTTTTTGCCAAATCTGACAGACCTAATTTTAAAGATTTAGATTTCAGAAACAATAAGTGAAAGATAGTGTTCCTGAATAGATATAACATTTAGATAGTAGTGAGTCTCACTGACAATTACCTTTTTTTGTTCTGCTATTAAAAGAATGACTTAACTTACTGTGCTGTATTCATCTAATTTATAGAAATGAATATTGTAATTAAAAAAAGTTTGTAAACAAATGTCTTGATTGATCTTGGGGATTAAAAGTCTGTAAAATGTAATTGAAATAGTCACTTCAAATACTAGACAAAATTAATACTGCCATATTAATCTTATTTTAAGTGTATCATGTGGCTAAAATTAAATATAACAATTCTTCAGTAGTAGTTTACTAGTTCGGAGGTCTCTTCATGAAAGTTCTGAGCTAAGAAGATTTAGCTTTGAAATAAAAATTAAATTTTTGTCTTTGCTGAGAGAAATACAATCATTTAGAATGAATTTTAAATGGTTTTCCAAATTGATGGCTTGAAAATGTACAATGTTCTTCCTACTAAGAAGATCAATATGGTATTGACAAAGTCTAAATATAATTCTACACTATATTAATGAGTATAGAAAAAGTACTTGAATTGAGAATATTTATACCACTCTGGGAATTGAAAGAAATTGAGTAGGACATAAAAATGAAAAGATATCCATTTTTGTTCATGGACTGAAGTATTTATCATTAAAATGGAAATACTCCCCAAGCTGATCTACAATATCAACACAATCATTTAAAATCCCAGATGCATTAGTTTCCAGAAATTTTCTAGCTGATCCAAAAATTCATATACAAATTTAAGAAACTCAGAATAAGTAATAGGATAGATTTTGAAAAAAGGATGAGTGAATTGGAGGACATACTCTTTGTGGTATCAACAATTTCTGCAATGCTACAATAATCAAGGCAGTGAGATACTTGCTTAATTAAGGACAGCCATACAGAACAGTGAAAAATGACAATTTTATAAATACATTTTTCTATTTATTATCAGTTGGTTTTAGAAGTCAAGAAAATTAATGAGTGAAAGAACAAATGGTACTGGAATAACTGTCTAAAAGACTCTAATCTCTCTATTCTGCATTACATTGTTTTTCTAGAATACAAACCAACATGCAGGTCAGACACCAGTACAATATAAATGCTATGAGAACAAAGCAAAACAAAGAAAACAACAGTGGGAAGATGATGTGGAAATAGATTATTACAAGACCCTAGTTTGTTTTGATTTCTAAATTCTCAGCTAAACTTTTATACACTTGTCAGTTAACAAGCTTAACATTCCCAAACCATTATTTTTATTTTCATAGCAGATTTTAATAGTATGACACTTTTGTTAGGAGCTAATGAAATGATGACTTTAAGTTGAATCCATTGTCTACTCACTAAAATGTAGGACCCTTAAAACTTATGCTAAATCTACTCTTCCTATGTTGTACTAATGAAACAGGAAAGCATGAATAAGAGTATATATATTTACAACTTTTTTCATGAATATTGTAAGCCCACTCTTCAGACTAGTACTCATTTTAAAAAAAAATCTTTCAAAATATTAATATTATTCAATCACAAAGCACCTGATCATTCATTCAAGACTTCCAATGAAGATGTTCAAAATCAGTGGGGTCTTGGTTGCTTCTAATTAAATATCCATTCTGTTGCCAAGGAATCAAGGAGTAATTTCAACATTCACATCTAATTACTTAAGAAATAGATCCCCTGAAGCTATAGCCACTACAAGTAGTGATTCTTCTAAGGGATCTATGCAAAGTGATATTAAAACCTGGAAGGAGTCACTATTCCAGATGTCATTGAGAATATTTGTGATTCATGGTAATGATCAAAAGTACCAACATCAAAAAGAGTTTGGAATAAGTTGATTCCATCCCTCTTAGATGACTTTGAGGATGTAAAGACTTCAGTGGAGAAAATAACTACAAAAGTGGTTAAAATAGCTGCAGAATTAGAATAAAATAGAACCTGACAGTGTGGCTAAGTTGCTGCTATCTCATGATCAAACTTTTGACAGATATATGGTTACTTTTTATTAATGATCAAAAACAGTTATTTTGAATCCAATTTTGAAAGAGATTTGATTGCTGATGAATACTATCAAGCAATATCACCTGCTACAGAGAAATTTTTCATGAAAGGAAAAATTCATTGAAGTTGCAAATATCATTGTTGTCTTATTTTAAGGAATTACCACAACCTCCCCAAGTTCAGCAACCACTACCTGACTAGTCTGTGATTGTTAACACTCGGACAAAATATCCACCTGCAAAAAGATTACGACTTCCAATGGCTCAGGCAAAGTTTAGTATATTTCCAACAATAGAGGATTTTCAATTATGGTATCTGCATAGTCTTTTTTAGAAGTATGGTACTGCCACTTAATAGTATATTGTATATTACATAGTGCAAACATATCTTTTATTCATACTGGGAAACCAAAAAGATTATGTGACTCACTTTTCTGTAATATATTATTGCAATGATCTGGAAAAAAAATACATAGTACCTGATAGATAAATCTATGTTTTCCCTTTTCTTTTTTGCAGTGTCATAAAAGTTGAAAATGTGCATTCCATTTACATTCAAGCTTTTTTAGGTGTCTAGCAACTCTCACATCAATATTTTATATTAGTGCATATATGATGAGATCCTACTGCTATGCTAAAGTAGGATCTATTCTGGTCATACAGGTGAAAAATAGGATCTTACAGTTATATTTTAGTGGGAAAGAATTTTGGGAAAATTATGAAATTTTAACTAGAGATTTTATGTTCTATGCTACCATAGAGAACAAGTATCCTGTCTCTTATCTTTTTACAATTGTATAGCATGTCTTCTTTTAAAGACTGTCCTGCAACACTAAGGTATTGACTGAATAAGTATGCAAACATAAATTTATATTCACCACTTGTGCCAGGATAAAACAATAGTAATATTCAACCAATATTCAGGGAAAGAGTTTTCCATAAAACATTATCTAGTTGAAATTTATTTACTCATTGGTTGCAAACATCAACAAGAGCTATTTATTCAGATCTCACTGGCCCACTAACAGAACTGCTTCGCAAAAATATAATGCTGCATGATTTTGCCAATTGATATTAAGTATCATCATATGAATTAGGTCATGAAACACTTCTCTTTTAACAATAAATTGATGTTTGTTACATAGCAGAGAAGTTTCTGTCTACTATTTGTATAAAGAGCAATTTACTTCTTGTTAGCAAAAATTTGTTTTTATCTCATCACTGCAGTATTGTTTTAAAAAACTTATCATCTTCCTTTTTGGCTCTTTAAAGTTAAAAATTTTACACCAAATTTAGCATTGATTTTTCTTAATCATGTTTCCCCCATTCCTTGCCTTTTTGATCTTGCTAGTTGTTTGAATCCTTTATTTTAACTTTATCATATTGTTTTTTATATATCATGTAAATATTTTAAAATCTTTGTGGAACAAATTATACCACTGATATTATGTGGTTTTGTAAATATGATTTTCAACCATAGATATCTTTAGCATCTTTCTAAAAATACTAAAAGAATAAAACAACACATCTTCAATATCAAATAACATATGACTCTGTGAACCCTTCTTTTCAAATAAGACCAACAATTAGCCAGTCCTTTCCATTCACTTCTACTACCAATAAAAACTAGCAAGTAGATGAACTTTCCTTCTATAATATTGTCTCCATTACCTGGATCTCAATGAAACCATGCTTCTTCTACTTTTGCATATTGATAACCATACATTTTGTTAAAATGCCAGTTCTGATTTAATAATTATGAAAGTGTCTGAGATTTTACTTTCATTAAGCCATAATGCTATTACTACTTGTCTTTTCCCAGGTGAGAAAGATTAGATGCCACTGAATGTTATGAAAAGTAATTTGATGTTAGTTAACTGTGCAAGAAGAATTCTCAACACTGAATTCATAGTAGGGAGCTGTCATTGTTTTTTAGGTCTGATATCCAAATATCAATTAAAATAGTCTTAAGAGACTATAGAACCAAAATTACCATATTTTCAATGAAGTCAATATGAACATTATGTAATTTATAAAAGCAAAGCAATATAGTGCAGAAACTTAAAAAAAAAAGAAAACAATAAATGAGTAAATGTTCTTCACCTAAAGAAAAAGAAAAATTTTTCATTTTTTTTTTCTAGCAAGAAGATTTACTAGAACCAGAATTGGAATTTGAGTTTCTAAATTTCAGCATATTAAAAACTAAATTCTGAAACTTAGCTTGTGTTGTTAGCTTGAAGATGACATGATTGTTTATGCATTTTGTTTTGGTTTAAACAAATCTGTTGACATTCTGCAAAGAGAAACAGAGACAAATGGTTTAAACAGATCCTCGCTCTGTTTCAGTACACTGCCATAAAGCAAGTTAGATGAAATTAAGCATGCAGCAAGATGGAAAATTTTTGCTGGCATTATCACAAGTGCTTACCATAAATATATTATAGCACATGCAAAAAAGGCTGCAAGGAAAACTAGTGCTATCAAACTGTGGCTTGATTTCATATTGCTTTTCATACTGGCAGCTTTTGTTTGTTTATTTTGGTTTGTTTTGTTTTGTATGATTATCATTCACAAATGAAATATGCAGAAAAACACACCATTAATTCTCTCCATTATTTGCAAAGCATTAATGAGGAATTATGTAAACACTGAGATTTTTAATGAAGACAGTTTTTCTCTTAGTGAATTTAGTGGGGCTAGGGGGATAGAAGTGTTTGTTGTCATTAAAAATAAATCTGTAGAAATATGTCTGCTTTGACTCAAGATGGATTTTCTAAGGGGAATTTCATTTTATTCATCTTTGGATGCTTAGAGTAAGTAATTATTTGCTAAATCACTGCAACTTCATACTATATCAAACAATAAAAATTTTTATTAGCTCAAATTAATGCTGTATTAAATTCACATTTTTGTTATTTAGTATTGCATCAAAGTCTAATTATAGGACATTATTACAGGTTGGGACAGACACCTTGCCATTTTTTAATGATATAGTTCTAATTTCATGTTTTTAAATGATCGAAACAATAGAATTTTATCAAACAATTGTTTTATCAATGAATAATGTCCAAGTTAACCTTCATAGGGTCATTCATAACTTTTCTCAACTTGCACTTTACTATGCTACCAAAAACAAACATCTAATTTTAATATTTACTATTTTGAGCTAATTATTATTTTATATTTCTTCATATTAGTGCCTTTAACAACACCACTAATCTATTTTAATTAAAAGTAGATTGTAAATATGTCTTAAAATATTAATATTAAATTAGTTAAACACTATAGAACCACATTCACCCAAAAACCACTTAAGAATATCTATGTGACAAATATAACAAGAAATATAAATATATATAATAAAAGTTGTGAAGCACTGTTGAAACGTGCACAACCATAATTGAAAAAGTGAAAACAAATGCACTATGAAGATTTTTACCAAAAGATAAAATATGATCTAGTTTCTAGATATATCAGTAAAGGAAAATAATAAATGAAACTGTTGATATACCATAAGAAAAAAAATTGTATGTGGGTTGTTCTTTAAGACAAATAAGAAAAATTAAAAAGAAAATCTTTATAAGTGGTAGTTAAAATGTGTACATTATTTGAAATAGTTTTGACCTTTCATTTGAAAATTTCTTCTGAATTACATTTCTAGGAAAATTAAGACTAATGACTATAGGAGAATTTTGATGCTTTATTAATTCTTTTTAAAAAAAGATGTGATAATTATATATTTTTAAAGTAGTGGTAATATCTAATACTATTATATGATAGTATAATATTTTTAAATTAAGGTGTATTTATTGGTAATATGGAATAACTTATGAAAGAAATGATGTCATTTATATCATTCACTTTAAAATTACACAGTGTGAGTGTAGGGTTAGGGGGTTGGGGTGAGGGCCAAGTGTAGAAAGGAGGAAGATAAGGGTAAAATAAATACAATCTGTCCACATAGTAGTTGAAGAAGAGTTCTACCCCTCTTTATGATCCCTGTTTGAAAGTGATTATGATGAAATATTTTAAAATATCTAAATTTACTATTGAACTCTACAAAGCAAACACATAAACTAAACAGTCAATTGAATCAGTGTTGTTGAAAGTAGAGACTATGAGTTAAGACTTTTAGGAGTTCCGAGTAATAAAAAATGTGGACAGAGTTAAGGACTACTGTTCACCAACACAGGGAAGACAAGGTTACACCATAATTAATGCATCTGTAGCTGTGAACAGGTTTGACACACTGTAGCTGTCTTTAACAAAGCAAATATTAAGTAAGACCTTTATGGTTGCTTTTTCCTGTCACCCAAAGGTGTAAAGTAATAATTGTTTCCAAAGTTCTTTTGATTTTTATGAAGTAATTGAGCCAAAAACTGTTTTAGATGGCTGAGTTCATCATTCTCTTCAGGGCTTTTAAGAAAAAATCTAAGTAGTGAGGAAAAAAAGTAAAAGTTTTCAAAAGAATTAGAGGTTTGTGTAGTGCTTACCTTAGATGCAAGGAGGAGAGAGGTGTGTTTCCCAAGTGAAAAATCTTAGAGGGAAAATTAGTAGATTATGAATATTACCATTTGGAACTTTTGGAAATTATGGACTGATTTCAGACTATAGGTACAAGTGTAAATATAAATAATGGTATTTATAGTGACTTGAAGTGAGAGAAAATAAGGAAAAAATACCGAGTAGTCAGCATTTCGCAGTGGATGCTAACCCTGTCTATTTACAAAGGACTGGTAAATTATCCTGGAGATATTAAAAGAAATTCTATTCAGAAGAAGCATCTAAAAAGTAAAAAGATAGTAAAATGTCAAATAATCAGGACTAACAGTGATGAAAAGCAGTTAGCTTGGGCAAATATGGAAGAACTATAGTTGTAGATCTGTTAGAAACTTTATCAAAAATTCACAGCAAAAAATGCTCAGAGAGAAAGATTCAGCATCTGAACTTCTGGCACCTAGCAGACACCAACCTCCAGGCTGAGAAGGCTTTCCTGCTCTACTCTAAATCCAAGTAGAGCAGGAAAGAGGGGCCATGTTCCTTCTGGTTTGGTGTTTTGGAATTTTCAGAGCATTGTGACCAGTTTATACACCTAGCTCTGCAATTTTGACCATCAAATTCAAATTAGGCTGAAGATGAAAGAAGAAAGGATTATAGTTTTCCTGTGTTTGGAGCAATAATATTATTCAGGAAGAGATGTTCATTCCATAATAGGTTATTTTTATGACTGAATAGCATCTGAGAAACCTTAGAACCCACTCAAGATTTCATCCATATTTGCCAGACATAATACTAGAAATCAGATTTGTAAAGCTGAAAGGGGGAAAAGTTAAATTGTGTGTGTTCACTGTCTATTTAGTATATAGTTCATTTAAAATTTTTGAGCACAACTTGTAAAAGAAGATACAATTCTTGCGTCTGCAGTTATCTACTTATGTAATATCAAAACCAAAAAGAGGAAAAATTTATTTTTAATGTTAATTTTAGGCACTAAAGTTAAAAAATGCTAAAGTGTCTAAGGCTTTTAATATAAGAATTCTATTATGTGAGAATGTGAAAGAGCTGGAGAGCACAACTGAGGCTGCATAAGATTAGATTCATACATTGAAGGAGAAGAAATGTGGAAAAAATATAAATTGTGCACCTGGACCTGGTCTCGTGGCGTTACAGAGAATGAGCTTGCAGTCTCTCATCATGAAAATTCACAAAGGGTTGATGGTAGGTCTGATCTCATATATATGAATCTCTGAACTACTGTTCACAAAGACACAGAAAAGAAAAGGATCAACCAACGAACAGCAGAGAAGCCATGCTGGCATTCAATGAATGCACTAACTGCTTTTTTACAGTGTTCTTCAGTGTGTTACTTCTATCATGCTGAGACCTGCATAAAAATGAAATGTCATACTTCACTACCCTTGCAGACAGTGGTACAGTTTATTTTCTTGTCTTCTGATAGAGTTCACAAATTTAATAACTGCCTTTTATCCTGGTCTCTATACTCCCTTTCAGCTTCCTATTCAGTGTTCTCTCTCTGCAGGGCTTGCAGGAAATGCCTCATTTTAGGTTTTCTATAAAGGACATAATAGACTAGAAAAGCAAAAGAGAAGAGGATATTATCTATCATTTAGAAATGGACAAGGAGCAATCAGACTATTTTAATGGAGGCAAGTGGAAAAAAAAAAAAAACCCTCCTTGCTATTGTAGTATTTACCATGTTCTTTTAGATGAGACAATTCAGTCTGAATAAATTGAGTAGTTAGTACTGAAAAATATATTATGATTATTCTGATCACTGTCCATTTTGGAGAAAGAAAATTATCCTCAATAAAAAAAATAGGGTTATTTTCAGGGCAATATTGATAAAATGGAATTGATTGTTAAGCTAAGTAACAAATACAGTTATGAATTTTAATGTTTCTGCCTTGATGAATGTGGCAATAATTAATAATGATTTTTCAGGTGTCCACATGTTTCCTAAATGACAATGACAATATAATTAATTAGGTGTATTATTCTATAGAATTTTTGAAAGTTGGAAAATAACAGAGAAAGATTTAGGCAGTGTTTCCAATGAAATATCATCTGCTGGTAGACTCAGTAATCCTTCATTTACATTCTCATTATGTATGAATAGACAACACACCACATTTGAGTTGATTTTTAACATGCAGGCAAGCACATTGCTAGCAAATTGCAAGAGTGACTTTGTAACTAGACATCTTTGTTCCTGTCCCTTGCACTATACCTTTCACCTCTTTGATTAAAAATACAGCATGTAAGAATGAATCATTGTTAATCTCAGAGAAAATGGTTTCTAACATTGAATTATTTAAATGCTAATTGCAGTGCATTGCCTACAAATAATCAAATGAAACTTTTAACTACAGAATGTTTTATTCTATTTTGAAATACCAAGTGGCTCTCTCTCTCTATGCTTCCATAGTTCTTACATTCCACTATATAAACATCAAAGTATGTACTTTAGAAGAAACATGAGATTGACAATTGCTAGAATTCATTTTCTAACATACTCCATTCTTACTCGATGGCATTAGAATGCAGGAACATATTATCCCTATGTTCTCATAAAAATTCCAATTCTAGATACATTTGATATAAATGTACTTTCAGCATTATCTTCAGAATTTCATCAGGATGCACTTCATACCATTTTATTTTATTTTATTTTATTTTTTTGCTTGAGATATAGCAGGCTTTGTGAGAAAATTGTGAACTGGCTCATACTTAAATCATTCAGTGAATATTTTCAAAGAACTGATAAAATGGGGTATTTTTAGATTATATCAAGAAACTGTTCTTAAATTCTGGTGAACATAAAGTTCATCTGAGGTAGCTATTAAAAATATATATCACTGGCCTACACTTCTGAGATTTGGATTAAGTACTCTGACAGGAGGCACCAGATTTTATATTTTGAATCCATTTTCTATTAGGTCCATCACACTTTACAAAAACAGATTTTGAGAATTGGTTTTTTCATTACAGTAGGAATACTCTCGAATACCCTTATTGTCTTTAATACCATACTCACATTTCCAATTCTTTCTAATTTGTTTTTATTTTATTTTTTTATATTGAATGCACATACAAACACACATATTGCATCATTTCTACAGCGAGCTTCTCCCACCACCTTATCACCCATTAACCATAATCTTAATCTCTTGTGCCCCTATCTCCCCTGATTTTAACTCCCTCCCCTTCCCTTGCTCTATGTTTTGTTCTGTTAACAGTTAGTTTAAATTTTCCTTGTCCGTTTGTTTGTTGTTTTTCCTATATCCTGCATATAGGTGAAATCATCCAGTATTTCTCTTTATCTTTCTGGCTTATTTCTGCTAACAAGATTCCTTCTAGGTTCATCCATGTTGTCGAAAATTTCATTAAATTTGTCTTTTTGATTGATGAATAATATTCCATTGTGTAAATATACCACAACGTTCTGATCTATTTGTCTGTTTGGGGGCATTTGGGTTGTTTCATATCCTGGCTATTGTAAATAATGCTGCAATAAACACCCGAGTACAGGTTTCCTTTTGAATTAGTACTTTTGTAATCCTTTGGGTAAATTTCCAGAAGTGGGATTGCTGGATTAAATGATAGTTCCGTTTTCAGTAGTTTGACGGTCGTATACACAGTTTTCCATAGTGGCTGGACCAGTTTGCAATCCCACTAGCCCTAGCCTGGTAAAAGTGTTCCTTTTCCTCCTCCACACTCACGCCAGCACTTGCCATTTTTTTTTTTTTTAATACTGGCCATTCTTAACAGTGTGAGGTGGTATCCCGTTGTGGTTTTTATTTGCATTTTTTCATTTGCATTTAGCTGGTGATAAGTGATGTTGAACATTTTTAGATGTTTATTGGCCATTTGTATTTCTTCTTCAGAGAAGTTTCTTTTAAGATCTTCTCCCCATGTTTTAATCGGGCTTTCTCTGGTTGTCGCAGACCTGAGGTTAAATTGTTTCTTTGGGTATTTTCTTGTCTCTAGATGTAGGAGTATATTGCTATATAGTTCCCAATTAGTATTGCCTTTGCAACATCCAATATGTTATGAAAGGTTGTATTCTCATTGTCATTCATCTCAAAATATTTCTTTATTTCTTCTTCGATTTCCTCATTAATCCACTCTTTTCCCAATAGTGATGGCTTCAGTCTCCATGAAATGGAGGATTTCTAATCCTTCTTTCCTGGTGGATTTCTAATTTGATAACTTTATGGTCAGAGAAAATAGATGGTATGACGATATCAATATTCATTAATTTGTTGGTCCTAGTCTTGTGGCTGATTCTAGAGAATTATCAATGTGCACTTGAGAAATATGTGTATTCATTTTTGGGGGGTACGGTGTTCTATAAAAGTCCATTAGATCCATTGGGTCTAGATGTCCATTTAGAGTTACTGTGTACTTTTTTAATTTTTGTTTTGTTGCTCTCGCTTGGTGAGAACTAGGGAGTTGAAATCGCCTACCACATCTGTATTTTCTTTAATGTCTTTTTTTCACAGATGTTAGAAATTGTCTGATGTATTTTGGTGCTCCTTCATTTCGTGCATATATGTTAATGAGTATTATGTCTTCCTAGTGTATGGATCTTTTGGTCACTATATGGTGGTCCTATGTCTCTTGTCACCTTTTTTTAGCTTGAAGTCTATTTTTTTAGATATAAGTATGGTTGCACCTGCCTTTGGGGGCTGTTTATTTGCTTACAGGATTGGTTTTTTGTTGCTTTACTTTCAATCTATGTTTATATTTCACAGTTTCATATTTTTCTCTTTACCTCTGAGTCCACATGAGAACTGAGACATTCCTCCACTTACTCAATTCTTTCTTCATGGATTTTCTTAAGTTCCTCCATTT
The DNA here is from genome assembly GCA_004024945.1 of Uropsilus gracilis. NCBI lineage: Eukaryota > Metazoa > Chordata > Mammalia > Eulipotyphla > Talpidae > Uropsilus > Uropsilus gracilis. The sequence goes on from PVHY01011984.1 coordinate 44,197, forward strand.
TTTTTAAAGTTTCATTTTGATTCTGTAGTTTGTTGATTATGTTCTGCACTATTCTTTTCCTTCTTTGCCTTATCTCATAAATCTGTGTTTGCATTTCCTTCTCTGCCTTTTCTCTTAAATCTTTCAGTTTTTTCTTTTTGGTGACTGAATTCTTTTTCAGTCATGTTGAAATAATTTTCCATATCCATGGTGTTTATTTCAGTAGCTGACTTTCTGTAGTGTATTATTCTCTGGATCATCCATTTGATGATTGTGATTTTCTTCCCTCCCATAGTTTGCCTTTGGGTTTGTTCTGCCCATGATGCTCCTGTACCACTGGTTGGTCAGCATGATTACTTGGAGATCTTGCTGAATCGTAGATGTATCTGTCTAGTGGCTAGGCTGCTGTTGGTGTGCAGAGGTAGTGGTGCAGGTCCTTGCCATTCCCTCCTTGGCCTCTTTTAACTAGTCACTTACTAGTGGCAAACAGGTCTTCACTCCTATCTAGTTGTTTTGTACTACTAGGATTAGAGATGGTTTCTGTGGCTTCTGCATGGGCTTGTAATTGCAGGGTGACTGATTTTGATGGGTGCGGTTTTCCCAGGTTTTCTGAAGTTCCTGCCTGGGTACTCTTCCACTGTGGCAGTGCTGACACAAGGTATGATTTGCCTCTGGATCTCTTATAGAACGTCTACTTTAAGGATAGGGATCTCAGACCTCAGTCTGGGGTAGTCTGTCTTCTTGTGTGATAGGAGCTCTGATAAGCACAAGTTGAGGGTCAGTCTGCTGTGAAGTGCCTGAGGGTTGCTTGGAGTGAACTTCTGTGGTCAGTTGTTAGGTGCCTCTAGGTGTGGCCCTTAGGGTGGAGTCTTTGGGCTTAATAGGCTGCTTTTCTCAAGGTCTTTCTCTTTCAGAGTTGTGGTTCCAGGAAAGATGAGAAATGGAAGGAGAAAGAAGGGATAAGGAAAAAAAGAGAAAAAAAAGGAAGAAGAGAAAGGAAAAAAGGAAGAAAAAGATGGAAAAAATGTAAAATTGGGCAGTGTTCAAGAAGGAAAAGGAAGGGGAGGAAGAAAAAGTTGGAGACAAAAAAGATAAGAAAAAGGTTTAGAAATAAGAAAAAAAGGAAAAAGATATGAAGTGAGGAAAACAAAACAAAGCTTCAGGAAGAAATCAAAAAGGCAGAAAAAGAAAAAAAAAGACCCAAGCAACAACAGGCTAAAAACAGTTATATGCACTACTCAGTTGAGCTTACTTGCTAGTGTGCCAGTGTTCCCATGAGGGAGGGACTCTCCCCAACTGGGTGAATTGTCCTTAGCCAGTAAGGTAAGCTTTTAAACTTTGCAGCTGATGTTTCTGAGGTACCTTCATGGAGTGGGTGTGTGGGGAGGGAACTTCTGCTCTTGTACCAAGTATAAGCATAGGCAGGGACTTCTCACCTGTGAACTACAACAGTAGTGGCATAGAGTCTCTATTTCTGAAGTCCCCAGCAATCAAAGTGCCCCCAGTAGTAGTCAGCATGGTCTCAGAGAGTGTTGGTGCCCTCTCAGATGGTTTGCTGATGGTTGATGTGGCAGTTCTCTCTGAAGAAGCCCCAAGCAGCCACAGTGGTGCTGCATGGCTTCTGTGACCCAAACCCTCCCAGTGACCAGGGTGTTACCAGCTAAGGTCAGATGGTGGTGGGGTCCAAGGTGATGTGTTGCTGATGACAATGATGGCTGTGGTTTCTTCTGGGTGTGGGTGCCTCCTCAGCAATGTGCCAATGACTGATGTGGCTGCTGGCTTCAGAGGAACTGCTGCTTTCAGAGCAGTCTGACGCCCCAGGCCTTTATTCTCCAGTTTTCGGTCTTCCCA
>PVHY01011985.1:0-45935 GCA_004024945.1 Uropsilus gracilis
GGGAGGGATGGAGGAGGGAGGGAGGGAGGAAGGGAACAAGAAAAGAAAGAAAGATAAAGAAGGAGTGGCGGTGCCGTCCTAACTCCATCCAACTAAATGTGGGGCAGCTGCCATTTTGTGGATGCACATGGCTGCTGCAGCCATGTGCTCTTTGGACTAGAGACTGGACTGTGTGGTAAGATTACCAAAGGGGGCCGGGGCACGGTGGCTCATGCCTGTAAGCTTCAGCCTATGAAGTGGGGCTAGGGATAGCGGTTTGAGTCCCACCTAGGGCCCGTAGCGAGACCTAGTTCCAAAAAATAGCTGGACGTGGTGGCGCGTGCCTGTAATCCTAGCTACCTGGGAAGCTGAGGCTGGGGATTGCTTGAGTCCGTGGTAACCTGGGCAACGAGAGCCTGAGGTTTCATGGGCAAAAATAGTGAGACCTAGTCTCAAAAAAAAAAAAAAAAATGATTACCAAAGGGGTTCCCTTTTATGCCTCAGTGACTCTTGTCAAATTTGTCTTTTAATAAGTAAATTCGTTTTTGCCTCCCTTTTAAATTTTATGCGATCTTGCTACTACATGCGTGGGCTGGGAAAGAACCTGGTGTGTGGCTGGCTTTAAAAGGCCAGCTGCTCCCCTTTGGAAGTTTGGTTGAGCACCCATTTTGCCTGTTTTGTCACATGATATCAATATATGATTGATAGTATTAAAAACAGACATTAACCTTACATGTATTTTAATTTCAGAAAATTAAATTTATTCCTTGCTTCAATTCAGTTATTGAATTCCTAGTTTACCAATGTTATTTTAGCAGCACAGAAAAGGTACCTACATTCCAGTGAATAAAATAGTATGTCTTAGAATTGAAGAAATACAGTAACTTAAACAAGGGCTGAGCACGGTGGCTCGTGCCTGTAAGCTTCAGCCTATGAAGCAGCCGGGACTAGAGATAGCGGTTCGAGTTCCGCCTGGGGCCCTTAGTGAGACCTAGTTCCAAAAAAATAGCTGGGCGTGGCAGTGCACCCCTGTAATTCCTGGGAAGCTGAGGCTGGGGATTGCTTGAGTCCGTGGTACCCCGGGCAACGAGAGCCTGCAGTTCCACGGGCAAAATAGCGAGACCTAGTCTCAAAAAAAAAAAAAAAAAAAAAAAAAAAAAAAAAAAAAACAGAAACTTAAACAAATTGTTTAGAATTATGAGCTTTAATTAACTAGGCTTTAGTGGAAAAGAAGATACTCGGGAAAATATTAAAAGAATCCTGACCCTTATTTGTAAACAGACAGACTCAAGATCTATATATGAAGTATTTATCATGACATTGAATTTGAACATTATGTATGCTTTGGGATAACTGATAAATGTAGTTCCGTTTATCAATTATTGCTTCCATCATTCAACTGTAGAGGGTTAATTTGTTGGTCACTCAAAGTACGACTCTCTTACAAAATCTAGACTGAGCCATCTGGCTATCCCTCTAATGAAGGACACAACCCTCCATTAGGAACTACAGAGAGAATTAAAGATGACACCATAGTATCTCATTTAAAAATACTATATAACTACATTGCTTTTCTTGGAATTAACGCAGAGAAAAGGAAGCATATATAAAAACAATTTGTGCTTTTTGATTCAGTCCTTTAGATATCATTATCATCTATTCTATTAACTGCTATTTGCTTGTCAAGTTTCCTCATTTGAAGGGCTTTCAAGTTGCTGATTTTGTAAGAAATGAAAAGCATTCATTGCAAATACTCTCCCTTTTTCTACAATTATTATTTCTAATCACATTAGACATGTTTTCAGTATCTAGAGAGGCTGCCTGCTCCCTACAGCTATCATGAACCATTAACTTTAATTAAAATTTACAAGTCTAATGTTGTTACATCTGCTAAATGCATTAACTTCCATGTTAATTACCAAAATGTTAATGTTGCATTAAAATAACGTTCCCTTTTGACAGTTCATCTATAGTTTAATTATTTATTTTGTTGGGGAATATGTTCTAAAAACTGAAGAGTGTAGACTATGAAGTCAAATTATAACAATGAGAGTAACAAAACTTCTAAGGAGAAAACCTATGAATCAGATAAAGATGGCTTAAGCATATTTATATTAATATCCTGTATTTAAAGGAATTATATCTTCTTGTCTTACATCTGAAATATTTTTATAATAACACTTCCTCTTTTTTGGCATGTAGCTATACTAATAACACTAATATTGATACCTAATCCTTTGACACCCAAGAGTGTCCAAGGTTTTATATACATACATATATATATATATATCTCCATATAAATCACTTGAAAAGAAAACCTCACTTTAAAGAAGCATTCTATGTTTTCTATTTAAACATTTACTTTTTACAACCAATTTATTTCAATAATGCATTTAACTTTGAGTAAAAAAAAAATTTTTTTTTTTTGAGACTAGGTCTCACTATTTTTGCCTGTGGAATCCCAGGCTCACATTGCCCGGGGTACCACAGACTCAAGCAATCCCCAGCCTTAGCTTCCCAGGTAGCTGGGATTACAGACATGCACCACCACACCCAGTACTTTTTGGAACTAGGTCTCGCTACGGGCCCCAGGCGGGACTCGAACCACGATCCCTAGCCCTGGCCACTTCATAGGCTGAAGCTTACAGGCATGAGCCCCCCGTGCCCGGCAGAGTAAAAAAAATTTAACCAACAAAAACCATGGTGATTTACATGGATCATTACAATGACTTATCTACCCAGCATGAATATTCTAAAGCATCTCATATGTCACTGATAAAGATCATACTAAAATAATATTAATATTTAACTATAGGATCTTCTTATGGATGTAGTTACTGGGTATATGCCATTTAAACACATAAGTTGGTGTATATGAGTTAGTTTAATGGGATAAATTCTTATAAAACAGGAATATGTTTTGTATTGAGTAAAATGTTAGTTCAGTTTCCAAGTCACAGAGAATGTGCTTGTGTTTTTTTTATCATTGTACCCTAGTGCCCAGAATGCTGCCTGAGGTATGGTAAGCACTCAATAAATATTTGGTAATTGACTGAATGCTACTTTAAATTTCTTTCTTTGCTTTATGAAGCATTATTGTATATTATTTCCTTTGGAGGTTTTTCTGTGAGACCCTACAGTTTGTTAAAGTAAAAATATAACTCAGTGCTTCACCTTTACAAAATTGTAAATAGTCATGATATCATGTGACAAACAGGCAAAACGGGGTGCTTAACCTAACTTCCAAAGGGGAGCAGCTGGTCTTTTGAAGCCAGCCACACACCAGGTTCTTCCCAGCCTGCGCATCTAGTAGCAAGATTACATAAACTTTAAAAGGGAGGCAAAAACAAATTTACTTATTAAAAGACAAATTTGACAAGAGTCACTGAGGGGTAAAAGGGAACCCCTTTGGTAATCTTACCACACAGTCCAGTCTCTAGAGCACATAGCTGCAGCAGCCATGTGCATCCACAAAATGACAGCTGCCCCACATTAAGCCAGATGAAGGAGTTAAGATGGCACCACCACTTAACTTAGTGGGAGCTAAAGACATAGCTTTCACTCATTCCAAGCCAGAAGAAGCCAAGATGGCATTGTCAGTCCTTCTCCAAAAGCAGGAGATTCAAATCCAATGAGGAAAGCCAGGATGGCATCATCAATTCTTCTCCAAAAGGCACTGTGCTGGCATTCTTTCAGCTCCAACTCCAAAGTGGCCCAGCATCAGCAAAACTCACTTGATGCAGCAACACAGCAAGCACTTCAGACATCTCACGTTGAAAAAGCAACACAGCAAATTCTCTTCAGCTCTGCAGAAGACTTCCAAGCTTTGCAGTTTCAAAGTTAAACCAAGTTTTCAAGTACTAAATTTCCAAGTCAGCCTATACAAGTTCCAGGTTTCTCCAACATGCTTTCCTGGGCTTATTGACCCAGGGAAGGGCCCTGCTGGTGCACATGGCTAGGCAGCTCTGAGGCCTTCCAGCCTCCCTGTTCTTTTGCTCTCTGCCCCTTCCTTCTCTGTTCTCTCCCTTCTCTCTCCTGGAAAGAGAGAGATCTGTTTTCCTCTATTCCTTCCCTATTCTCTTAATCCTCTTTTCTTGAGAAAAGGCTTAACTTCCATTCTCCCAGTTTCCACCTACCAAGACACAATGGCTGCCATTCTAATGCAGATGCTGGGGGCCACAGCCCCCCCATTTCACCATAGCCCCTAACAGTCAGTTGTATACAAGTGCATGTAATTCTTAAATACTTATTGTATACCAATCAAATGAATTTGATTATTTAGGGACAAATATTCAGAATAAAGTTTTCTCGAATGAAAGTAGTAAACTGGTTCTTGAAATAGCAAGGATTCAAAAAAAAAAAAACCCAAGAATGAGGAATCCGTGTTTTTCTTGAATTGCTAAGTAATGACCTCTGAGTTCTTGTGAGTCTCCCCTTCAAATATTGCTAGAAGACTAAATGGAAAATTACAGGATTCTGTCTAGTTCTCTAAACCTTAGTCCACCAGATCAACAATACCTATGTGGGCTGCAGGGCAGCTATTGAAAGAGTAGGACTCCTAGTTATTTCTTTATGTTTAAACATTTACTGTTAGAGTTTTAAAATTATTTCACATATATTATCTCTGACAGGATCAAATCTTGTTCTAGAAAATGAATCAGAAGTAACTTGTTTAAAAAATGTGCAAAAATTAAACCACCTGGAGTAATGAAGGAATTGATGGAATTTGTGGTTAAGGCCAAAAGAGAGATAAGCTACCAGGTCCTTGCCAAAATGGAATTTGGACCTAAGCTTCCAAGATGACAAAGTAAATGCTCGCTGTGATCAGTTGTGTTGTTCTCAATGATAAGAGAGAAAAGAGATTCCACTAACAATATCTTAATTCAGATTTCAACTGCAACACATTACTAGGCTGTTCCAAGCCTCCAGCCCTAGTTTCAGGAGAAATAGAAGATGTGTGGTTTTTTATAAGGGGATGTAGAGAAATCAGATACAATATTTGCTCAACTGTAAGAAAATTAATTTGTTCCTTTTTAAAAAATGAATTTTTATGCAAATAACCCAATATACAAATAAATTAGAGGGCAGCTACTCTCATTTAACTTGGGCCATTAGCAGAGTCTCAACTGTTAAACTTTCACATCTCTTAGCCAAGAGAATCCTGGAGGGCTACTGGGAAGCAGTGTCCCATCACTGGGAACCTGGCTTGCTTCTCCTCCACTGATGAGATGTGTACCCAGTAGGTTTCTCAGCTTCCCTGAGTGTTAGCTCTCACATTGCAAAATAGTGTTCAGCAGCAAATTTTTCCCTCCTTGAGACCATATAGCACAGAGTCCATCACATGCTAATTAAGTACTGTACTAATTTTGCAAAATATGAGAGCAAATGAAAGAAGTATGAGTACTAATGCAGGTGTTGTTGCAGATTTGATGGCAAACATTTTTCTGAGTGTTTTCGCTTTATTTGAAGCAGAAGTCAGAGTTCACTGCTGAAAGGATGTGATAAGTCAGAGTAGGAGTTATAGAATACCTTATTAGAGAGTGGGAAGGCATGCTGACTCCAGAATCTTAGTGATCAGGGCAGGTAACCATGAACTCACACTGTACCAATATTTCTGTGTCTGGGAGTTGGAATCTGGGTTAGGATATTGCTGTGTAGAAGCAAAGAAAGCATGGAGGACAAGGAAATTTAAAATGTGGATAAGAAAAAGTGAGGGTTAAAATGAGTAATTATATCATTAAGTTGTTGTGAGGGTTAAAAGTATTAACAGAATATAAGATTTAGAACAATGTCATAGATGTTAAGGAAAAGTTCATTAATCCATTTATTCATTTATTCATCATCATCATATCACCAGTGACAACATCTAAGTTAAAAAAAGAGGTGGCTGAATTCAGAAGACAGTGCATGAAGAGAATGTAAAGGAAGAAACACACTTTATTATCAAGATTGGTAGTACCGGGAATAATTGAGAAAGTTGTCTGGGAATATAAGAGATTCTGGTTTAAAATGCTGTTAAAAAGTTTAAAAACTAAAATGTGCTTAGGTTTTGTTTTTGTTTGAATGAGAACCAAGTTTAGTACAGTAGGTCACAAAGCTTGGGTTGTTTAAGAATCTCCTGGGAAGACTGTTATGCTGCAGATTGCCAGGCTCTTTCCTCAAAAATTTGTGATTCATTCTTTGGGGGGAGGGGTTAACCCAAGAGATCACAGGGATGTGAAATTTATATATAAATACATTATTTTTTTTAATGTGTGATTCAGTAGAACTGGGAGGTTAGTCTGAGAAGCTGTATGTGGTAAAACCTCCTTGACAATCCTGCTGCAGCCAATCATTGAACCATACTTTGAGAGCTTGAGCTGAACTATGAACTTATCTGGTTGACTTGAGTAAAACAGTGGGTAATTGGAGATGAAGACTCCAGGGGACTGAGAGGCTTGGGTGTGGGATGACTCACTCAAATGGTTGCTGAAGTCACTCAGGATGGAGACCAGACAGGGTGGAGTTAAAAACCATGAGCCAGAGTGCAAAGTCATTGGTGAATGGAAGAAGGTGCGAGTGAAGGGTTAAAGACAAATGTCTCTTCATGACAGGGAAGAGTTGGGGTGAGGGTACACGAAATGGCAAGAGTATGATGGTAAGTTTTATATGAGCAGGAACATTGCACAAATTAGAAAATAAAGAAAAGTCACTAAGAATATTAAGGGAGTATTCACACTCTAAGAGAATAGGAAGCTTCCAGTTAAGGTAAGGCTGCTGAAAAAGCTATGTGCTCAAGGGAGAAATTGGTTTTGGAGAGTAGGCTCTGGGCTGTACAGAAAATCAGGATCTGTGGCAGTTAATAGATTATGGAGAAAGTTCAAGGGGCCTCAATGAAAAGAAAAAGAAAAAAAACTGAGGATGGGGAACCAAAGTTAGAGAAGTGGAACCAAAGCATTATGAAATTGGGAATGTGGAAGAATGAAGTTGGCCAGAGGGCTTGATATTTCTGGCAAAGATAGAATAAATAGGTCATAAGGACAGAATAAAATATTCTGACAAACTCCAGCAAAGACACATCTTTCCTCCTCATTTCCCCAGGGTGACTGAAGGAGAAGTTCTAGAAAGGAAGGATGGTGGCAGTTTTTAAAAATCTTTTTCTTAAGTTTCTGTCTCACACATTATGGATGAAGGTCCTAAACTTTCTCAGTGATGGTATTCTTCAGTGACACTAGTTTTTTAATGGCAATCCTAACACAAATGAAGTATTTAATAATTCAGTTTATTAGGTCAAAAAATACTGATTGTTGTAACATAATAGCTAGATAGTCATTTGGAAAAACACACACACATAAGTTGAAAGAAAAGGTAATTTATAAATCACCCCTTAATGACTGACTATTGGCTAGTGGAGCGTATATATCACTGGGGTCTAAATAAAGACTGAAACACTGGAGTCAGATTAGATATCACTCACTTCTCATTTCCATACAGCACTTGGTTTTTATTACAGAAGCCACCTGAACACAAATTCTAAAAAGACTCTGACATCATCCAAAGAAAGGTAGCTCAATCTGATGTTGAAACTGTAAAGAACCTGGGGTTAGCATTTTGTGCAGGATCTAACAAATGTCTCTGCATTTGTCTTGACTGATTGCTAAAGTTGCTAAGGCAACTTTAGTTTACAAGCTTGTATGTTCCAGGAGGACAGGTTTATACTCTCCAAATATATATTATCACACCATGCTCACCAATACCACCACCAAAATACCAATAATGCTCCACCACAGTTCATTTGACTTCAAGCAATCCCATTCCCCACTGGAAACCTCAGTTCTGCGGTCAGATTCCAAAGGTGTCTATTGCCTTCGTTTGAAATTTTTATGTATCTGACATATCACTATGGATAACTTAGTACAGTTTGGGAATTGTGGTACTCTGCTAAAGAATGTGGATATTATTCATATTCTGAGGAACCACAAGGGTTTTAAAGATAGTTAACAGTTTAGAAATATCAGTATATAGAAGAGGTTGGAAGAGAGCAAGAATAAAAGTTAGTAGACAAGTTAGTGGTTGTTGATATCACACAGAAAATATACAAAAGGCTAAGGGCTGTGAAGAGAAGGTAGAGGGAGTTATGGTGGTTTTATTACTTCAGGTCTTTCAAAATATGCCCATGAAAAAATGTTATATATTTCCTTCCTCAAATCTGGCTCTGTGACTGCTTGAACAATGGACTATGGTGGAAGTGAAAATGTGCCAGTTTCTGAGTCCAGGTCTTAAGAAATTAACAGCTTGTGTTTGGTCTTGTTCTTAGAAACTACTTATTTGGTGAGTGTTAAGTAACATCCTGTGAGAAAGTTAATGAACAGAGACCCATATGAAGAAGAAATGGGGTCTGGGTCATGGCCACAGCTGAAGTCAGTCACAGCTAACACCAATCTGCCAATCACCTCAGTGCACCACCTGAAATGGACACTTAGTTCTCAGTCCAGTCAACACAGTTGATGCTATATGGCAGTAGAGATGAGCTGTCCTCACTAATTTAAAATTCATAAATGATTTTTTTAAGTCACAATGATTATGTTTTAAGTCATAAAGTTATGGCAGACTAAGTAAACATTACTTATACTCATAGGAGAGCTAATACTTATTTGAGGCATGCAAATGTTTCCTTGACTTTTTAATAAATATGTCTAGTATATGTTTTATAAGAAAACTATGTTATGAGATGATGAAACACAGCATTTTCTGAAGCCATGCAATTAATTGATGATAAATTAAAAGTAAGGAAAAAGAGAACTAAATCAGCGAGACCAATCAGCGGTGACTAACTTAATATGGGGTTTTAGTGGTGCCAGTGCCTCATATAATAAACAGAATAACATGTAACTGTTAATAAGGCAAGAGGGTAAGTCAGGTTTGGGTAAAAGATGGTATTTGTAAATTTGGACATTTTTGTTAAGAAAGTCTAATAGCTTTTGACTATTAATCTAGAATTTCAGAAATTACTAGAATAGAAGTGATAATTAAACCCTTGACAGTTGATGAAATCATATAGAGCAAAGAATGCAAACTTAGAGAACAAAAAGAAGCTATAAGATTTAAATTTGAGGAAACAAGGAAATGTAGCTGAGGCCGGAGGAAAACTAATAAAACATGAAATGAAGACATTTACAGCACAGGGTTGTTTTAAAAAAGAGAGAGAGAAAGTGCTCGCTTTGGCAGCACATATACTAAAATTGGAATGATATAGAGAAGATTAGCATGGCCCCTGTGCAAGGATGACACAACAATTCATAGAGCATTCCGTATTCTTACTTAGGAAAAAACAAAAAGAGAAGCCCAGTCAAAAAACGGGGAGAACTAAAAAGACACCTCCAAAGAGGAAATGCAAATGGCCAACAAGCACATGACAAATTGCTCAACATCGCTAGCAATCAGTGAAATGCAAATCAAAACCAAAATGAGATGCCAACTTATGCCAGTAAGAATGGCCCACATCAAAAAAATGGGCAACAACAAGTGCTGACATGGATGTGGAGAGAAAGGAACACTCACTGCTGGTGGGAATGTAAACTGGTCCAGTCACTATGGAAGGAAGTGTGGAGGACCCTCAAACTAATGAAAATGGAGCTAATATTTGACCCAGCAATTTCCCTTCTGCGAATCTACCCAAAGGAGACCTCAATACGTATACAAAGAGACATCTGTACTTCGATGTAGCACTATTTATAATTGTGAGGACATGGAAACAACCCAAGTGTCCCAAAACAGATAAATGGATGAAAAAGATGTGGTATACATACACAATGGAATATTACTTATCATTTAAAAATGACAGGTTTGATGAATTTATGGTAACATGAATGTACCTAGAAAAAATCATATTCGCAGAAATAAGTCAGAAAGAAAAAGACAGAAACCAAATGGTTTCACTAATATATGGGACAGAGGAAAAACAAACAAAAGGCCAGGAGGAAAAGTCAAAACAAGCTAACAACCAAACTAAAGAACACAACTGGGGAGGGGGGGTGAGGGGGAGCGGTCAGGGAGGGGAGGTGATGGGTGAACCCCAGGGAATACAAAAATGTGGAATATATATATATATATATATATATATATTATACAATTTAAAAAAAAGGAAAAATTGGCCAACGTTTTCAAAGTCTATAGAGAGGATGAGTGAAATAATGCCTGGCAAAGATGAGATCTATTCAGTGACAGAGCTTTTAGTAGTGTGGTGAGACTAGTAGACAGATTACAGTGGATTGAGAAATAAATGAGAAGTGAGAAATTGGAAACAGTGAGGAGCATTACGTAAGACTTTTTTTTTTTTTTGGTTTGAAAACGACAGGGAAAATAATGCAATTGAACTGACTTAGACAAAAAGCTCTCTGTTGGCTTATGTTGCTTAAATATCCAAGAGTATTTCTGGCTTTGGTCACTGCTGGACTCAGCAGCACCAGTGATGTCACCAGGATCCAGTTTCTATTCTCTGCTCAACTTGTCTTCTGTGTTTGCTCTCTTCTCAACTGGGCTCTGCCCCTTGTGTTGGCAGACTGCCTGCTGCAGCAGCTCCAGTGCTATGTGTTTCCAGGTTCCAAACTCTTAGAAAGGAACATCTACCTTTTCAATAACTCAAAGTTCCCAGTGGGCCTGACTTGGGTCATGAGTCCATGCCTGAATCCATTGGTATTACCAATGTAAACTGAAAGACTGAATAGATACAATTCAGATTACAAGGAGGCAGGAGAGAATGGTTCCTCAGAAGGAAATGAGCTACTGATACCAGAAGAAGAAGGGCTGCTGGCAGAAAAACCAACAGTCATCAATAGTGCGACTGGGGATTGCCATCTTTGGAAATTTGGCTGCTAAAACAAAAAGAATGAGAGAGCTGTGGTTAGAGATGATTGAGAGAAACATTAGGAAAAAGAGGAAGCTGGAACAGAGAGGATGAAGTGGGGTGGGAGGTGGGAGGTGGATTAAATAAACAACCAAGGGAAGAAGGAATTGACTGTGCAAAAAGAGCTGTTAGCAGAATTAGCTTTAATGTGGAAAGATACCTTTTCCTTTGAGACCAGACAAAAGGCTGAAAAAGGATACAAATATGATTTTAGATGGAGCAGCAACAAGTTTTGGAATTTATACCTCATAACCTCTTTTTTATCTTGGTTAGGAAGGAAACTCATGAGCAGAGATTGAGCAAGAATTGCTGGGAGAGGAATATGATGGTTTTTGTGGGAGAATGAGAGATTTTGGATATGCTGACAAATTGCCGGATGACATTATGCTTTGAAAAAGCATACTTTCCAATTTAATTCTCTTTTAATAGGAATGACAGTAGGCAGCTCAATGACAAAAATAAAATATAGATATATTCATATAGTGGAAACAGGATAAAATATTTCTTTTTGTTCTTTCTCTCAGGATTGGGTATATGGTATACAACAAGAGAATAGTAGTTATACAAGCAGTGAATGTCAGTCCACTGTCTCAGGTAGTCCTTTCAGAGATACATTGCCTTGAAGCTTCAAACTACAAATCAGTAAAAAAAAAAAAAAAAAAAAAAAAAATTGTTGTAAGGCAGATGAAGTACAATGATCACTCCATTAACAATGCTGTTCACTTGAGGGGGGGGAAATGGTATTGCGCTAGTACTAGTCCCAGCTTTGAACTTTGGGGAGCACTGAATTCTATCATTCAAATTTACCACAGTTATTTTATTCTCCTAATAAACTGTAAGGAAGCAGGGAGGTGTTAGCTCTGTTTTAAAGCTCCTGAGGTTGGATGTGATGTGACTTAGGCAACAGACCTAAAGCTTCTCAACCTAGATATTCTGAAAATATCAACCTTCAGACAACAGGAAATAATACAACTCTGCACTTCCCAACACACACACAAACTTGATCATACACGCATACACACATGTAAGAAACAGTGTATTTACCACAATTCTAATTTTTTACTGTTATGACAGGAAAATGTGATAGAAAGATATAGTACAGAATCAGTTTAATTTAACCTTCTTTTTCAGTAAAGTCATCAATCCTTTCTCATAAATTAATTTATTATGAAAAGAATCAAGATTTATTCATGTTTTCTTATTTCATTATATTCAACATTTATTTACCTATTTAGCTCTAAATGTGTGCATCACTTTTTGGTTCAAGTTGCTTCTTATTTCACTAGATACTAGTGAAAAAATGCCAAGTGATCTGTTTTCTAGTCTATCAGCAGTTGTCTATTCAAAAGAGATGCCTATTCATCATGCTTTACCTGAGCATCAAATCTTATAAATCACCTTATTGTTATGGAATCCATATTGGCTCAAACTTAATACTATAATGAAAATTACAAAATTCATATGTTGAAAAGCTAGTGCCCAAAATAGTAGAAGGAGAGAGGACATTTGTGAGATAATTAGGTCACAAAGTCAGAGCACTCATAAATAGGATTAGTGCCCTTATGAAAGAAGCCTAAAGATGCTCCCTTGTCCTTTCAAATGAAAGAGGTTACAGCAACAAGGTGATCACTTCAGAAGTGGGATAGTACCAAACACTTGATCTGCCAGTACTTTGTCCTTGGGTTGCAGAACTGAAAAATAAATTTTTGTTGATTTTCAGCAACTCTGTCTGTGGTATTTTGTTACAGCAGCCTAACCAGACTAACACAATGACTTAGTAAACTCAAATTCATCCCATTCTAGTTTATTTTTTATTTATATTTATTTATATTTCACATCTTTGTATTCCCCAGGGATCACCTACCACCGCCCACTCCCTCCCTATATCCTATATTTTAGCGAAACCATTTGGTTTCTGTCTTTTTCTTTCTGACTTATTTCTGCGAATATGATTTTTTCTAGGTATATTTGTTGCCATAAATTCATCAAACTTGTCATTTTTAATTGATAAGTAATATACCATTGTGTATATATAACACATCTTTTTCATCCATTCATCTGTTTTGGGACACTTGGGTTGTTTCCATGTCCTTGCAATTATAAATAGTGCTACATCCAAGTACAGATGTCTCTTTGCATACGTATTGAGGTCTCCTTTGGGTAGATTTGCAGAAGGGCAATTGCTGGGTCAAATAGTAGCTCCATTTTCATTAGTTTGAGGGTCCTCCACACTGCTTTCCATAGTGGCTGGACCAGTTTACATTTCCACCAGCAGTATAAGAGTATTCCTTTCTCTCTGCATCCATGCCAGATCCCATTCTAATACACACCTAATTTTGTCACTTCCCCCACCCAGAGATGGTCTATTTCTTCCACCCTGAGATCCAGGTTATACCTGTGATTTTCTATAACTAACAGAATGTGACAGAGTGAAGCTGCCGAACTCCTGGGTCACTTTCATCTTGAGCATCATGGAGTACTCCTTTAGGTTGTCCAGGAACAGGAGGTGATACTATTTAGAAAAAAAGTACAACTGTCCCAGCTGAGAACTGAAATGGATGAATGAACCTATGGAATGAATGAGTCTAGAGGAAACCAGTTCACCCACAAAATTGTGAGAATCATTACTGTGGTGTTACTCTGTTTGAGGTGTTTGTTGCACAACAAAAGCTAAAATAACTCTATGGATGTGTTTAGGTATCACTTTCTCAGGTTAGTAGAATATTTCAGGTCCTTGAAATACCATAAATATGAACTTTTTAACATTCCTGTTAAGTATCATTGTATCTGTAGATTTATTGGCCTTTTCTAAAAGCTACTTTCATAGGCACAATCAAATATTTTGCTTTTGGAAACTTTTCAATTATGCACTCTTTTTTCCAAATGGGAAAAATGTGTATAACTGAGAATTGTGATTTTTGGCAATGAAAAAAGGCTATTGGGAAAATGCACATAATTTCAGAAGGGCCCAGGACTGAATTCAGCCAATGTAACATTTTCCTTTTTTGCATTACCTTTTTCTTCCTTTCAGGGAAGTCTGCAAATTATGGTAGTTTTTGTTTTTTTTTTTAGATAAATTTGAGTTCACTTAAGAGTCATTTTATTTTACATATCTTTAGCGTAGAATAATACTTAAAGAATCATTTTCAAAAATAGAATAAGAGCAAGTTTTAGGAAAAAATCTTTTCTCTAATGGTATAGCAGAGAAGCAGCCTCTCTCCTGGACTTTGTTAAGTTACAAAGGTTTAATTGCCTAGAGCAGGTCTTCTAAAGTCAAGTTTACTAAAATGTGGACCTTTGGGACCACGTTTTCTGGAAACAAATGCCTTTCAAACATTGCATCTTATAATTTAGTTGTATCCAGATTTTGCAGAATTGGGATATTTTAGAATTAAAACATTGCTCTGAAAAGAAATTTATATCAAATATACAATTTCTCAAAGTCACCCAAATTAAGGTAATTTTTTGCACATTTAAATATTACTACCATTCCTAACTCACCCCACTCCCCACCCCCCTAAGTCTTTTAGCTCTTAAAACTGTCTGGAAACCAAACCATACTTTAAAAATTATTTTTATGAGGGAAAAATGAAAACACATTTTGCTTTTCTTTATGGGAGATGGTGCACCTTCCCATGACTGCCGCAGTCAGGGAGTGGATGCCATGACTTCTCCTTGCCCTCTTACACACAGGGAGAGGTTGGAGTCAGAAAATCCTTCACCATCTAATCTCAGAATTCCTCTCCAAGGTTACCAACATGTCTGCTGTAATGGGAAACCCACTTTAACTTTGTTTTAGTCCACAGCTCCTGCTGTGTCTCCCCCCCACCCTGTGTGAGCTTACAACTATCTTTATTTTTAACTCTTTCAGAGCATGCCTGTTTCCTTCATCAAGAAAGGAGTTGAGAGGAGGAGTGGCTTACTTGTCAGAATAAATTAAAATTTTTGGCAAGCATCTGTGTCTCTTATTCACTTAGGAACTAGAATATTGCCTTGTAAAAAACAGTACAGGCCTTCTATTATTATTTAATTATAAGGCCAAAATAAGGACACTGTTTTACAGTCTCTTTTAAGGTGTATACTTAGGCCTTTCTTCTTGAAACACGTGAAAAGAGATTGCATTTTTCCTAGCCGCCAGCGACACCAAGTCAGAATTGTCCAGCGTATTCGAACAGGAACTCCCATCTTGAAGTCTCAGGAAAATTTAAACTGCACACATTCTTAGTCTACTTTCTGCTTCCCGTAAATGGAAGGTTCACACACCTCAAACCTGAGCCAGGAAGTCACAGTTCCCATTCTTACAACACAACTCTGTGGGGTCCCAAAAGGGGGGTAGGGGTGGAGGTGTTACAATGATTAATCCCTGATGTTGAAAGAATCTTGAGTCTCCTCAGCTCTGTGAGACACCAGTGATGGCAAAGTCCGTAAGTCCCCTCCAATCTCTGACCTGGCTCCAGTGTTTTCTCAAACCCTTGATGCCTCTTCAGGCTTCCTCACAGAAGTGTCTTATGCTTGAGAAAGCACCAAATTGAAAAATCATGAAGAAATGGTTGGGAAAGAATATAGGGAGGTTGATACATTTGTGTCAAAGTTTAATTACCCTATTTTAAATCTCAATTTCTTCACAATCAATAAACTTTTGGTAGAATTGACATACCACCAAAACTTAAGTGAAACAGGCAAATCAGAAAATATATTTAATAATATTTTACAATGATGAAACATTGATAGCAAGTCTCTCTTTTTTTTGAGACTAGGTTTCGCTATTTTTGCCTGTGGAACCGCAGGCTCACGTTGCCTGGGGTACCGTGTACTCAAGCAATCCCCGGCCCCAGCTTCCCAGGTAGCTGGGATTACAGGCCCGCACCACCACGCCCAGTACTTTTTTTGGAACGAGGTCTCACTACGGGCCCCAGGTGGGACTCGAACCGCGATACCTAGCCCTGGACGCTTCATCGGCTGAAGTTTACAGGTACAAGCCACCGTGCCCGGCCTACAAATCTCTACATGTTTTTCTACTTACATTTATTTGCCAAGAAAATACATCTAACTAGCTTAGTATAGATACGGAAATATCTATAATAGATAGAAATGTATCCCCTAGAGTAAGCCTCTTTAAGTCAATCAGTTGGGTCATTTTTCAGACCTTGCTGTAGAGACATCTAATCAGTCCTAAAGTGCTATTGTCAGGTTTTTGCCTAAGCTGTCTTTCTGGTTTAAGAATCACACTAGGAGATATTTATTTAATAAACTTTGTGCAAGAGGATGTACAGTCATCTGCCACAAATGGCAATATTTTTTTAAATTACATTTGCATTGAATCTCTAGCTACTTGGATTTAGTGAAGGCAGTGTAAACTCAAAACTGAAACTACACCTTCAGGTGAGCATTTACAATTAATCTTTTCCTTTTATCAGGGTGTTGAGAAAAATCTGCAAGCAACATAGCAAATGGAAAAAAAGAAAAAACAAAACAAAATATATAACTGTCATTTACACATTATATGCCCAACCAATTAGCATGCATTGTTTGAGTTATTTCTGGACTCTCAATTCAATTCCATTACTCTGTGTGTCAAATTTTAGTCCTAAAACAAACTGTTTTGATTACTATCACTTTATAGTATTGTTTGATGTTTGAGAGTGTAACACTTCCATTATTCCTCTTTGGTAAGATTGTTTTTGTCAATTCCTGGTCCTTTGTGGTTCCTTGCATATTTCTATTTTTTCTATTTCTCTGAAGAATGCCATTGAAACTTTAGTAGAGATTGCTTTGAATCTGAATATACTTTGGGCATAGGGCCATTTTGACAATGTAGATTCATTCATTCATGAGAATGGTATATATGTTTTTCTTTGTGTGTACTATTTCTCTTAATATAGTTTTCATTGTAGAGGTGCCTTACAACTTCTGTTAAGCTTACTCATAGGTATTTAATATGTTTTGATTTAATAATACACAGAATTATGTTCTCAATTTCTTTTTCTTCTAGTTCACTGCATATAGGAACACAACTGATTTCTGTAGATTAACTTTGGGTGTTAATATCATTTAATCATCATAAATATCCTACTTAATGAGGTTTACTATACAGATGAAAGCAGGCTCAAGAGATACAGTGATTTGTTTAATGTCATAGATAAGGGAACTCCTGTTAGTAGAGATCTCCTCTATAGATCAGTATCTATAGAGGTAATGTGACTGACTGAGATCCTTAGCATTCTTAAATGCTAGTTCTAGTTCTTATTCTTCTAGTTCTTATTCTTCTGAGTTCTAGTTTTTATTCTCTGAGTATCAACTATGGCAATTTAAAATAGAAATGTCAATCTGAACATGGAAAAGGAGACTTCCTGTGACCCTGACTTACCAACACACACAGTCATTTCAATATTGGTAACTAGAGGGGAAAAAAGATTCAGCCATGTAACCAGTTTACTGAGTTTAAATGCATATAGGAGATGAAAGATATGTAAGATGTATTTGCTTTCCATTGCTGCTGTAAATAACGCAAATTGGTGATTTTTTTTTTAAAAATCAAAGTTATTACATTAAATTGTAGAGTTCAAAAGTCAAAAACAGGTCTTACTGAACTAAAACTAGATATATGCCTTGATTCCGGAGGTACTGGGAGAAAATATGCTATCTGGCTTTTCCTAGTTTTTGAGACTCCATGGTTTCTTGACCTCACCTTCAAAGTTAGAGATAGTCAATTGAGTCTTTCTTACTCTGAATTATTCTGACAATCATATTTCCACTTCTTCCTTCCATAGATAGATTCTTAAGACTGATGGGATGGCAGAATAGGGATGCTTCTATAAGCCTTCTCCGAAACACAATTAGAAAAATATGTATAAATATTTTTACAGAAAGATTGACCAGTTCATTAATGGTGAAGGGAGACTGGCTCACAGATATTTTATTCAAGGTAGTTGGTTCACAGGAAGAAGGGGGGGGGGGAGTTACAGTCTAAGTAGCAGTCATTTCAAACATTCAAAAAAGCTAGGGTCTAGGCACAGACACTGCAGAGTGCAGAAATCTTTTTAGTGAGGATGGAATATGTATGGGTACTAGAATTTTTGGATCAGTCTCTGAGAATCCGGTTGTCAGCAGTGCATGTGGTAGAATCCCTGGGACATAAAAGACCTACTGAGTAACAAAGAGGTTTGATCCTAGAACTTGAGTTCTGTGGAGCAAAGGTTAGTGTTTGCTGTGAACACAGCTATAAAAGAAGCAATGGGTAACTCTCTGCCTGGAATAGTCCTCCCTCCACACCAAGAAAGAGACCTAATCTTTAGACTCTATTTTCCTTCTCTCTTTTCCTGCCACCAAATTAAGCAAATAAGATTAAAAAAAATGTAAAGTCACAGTACCCCAACTGGAAAAACCAACTGAAGCAACACATATGTCTATGTAACAATGCCTAGAATATTACAGTAAGGAAATTCCATACCATTGAGTCAAAAAGGAATAAATATTTGGGATTAAACTTAACAAATGAGGCCAAAAAAAAAAAAAAAAACACAAAACCCTATACATTGAAAACTATATAATGCCAAGAAAAAAAATAAAGAAATAGCAAAGAAATGGAAAGATATCCTGATTTTATGGACTGTAAGAATAAATATTGTTAAAATAGTTTTATTACCTAAATCAATTATAGAGTCAATGCATTATCTATCAAAATCCCAATCATATTTTTTCAAGGAAATAGAACAATTATAAAATTTGTATGAAATCATGAATGACTGCAAATAGCCAAAGCAATCCTGAGAGAAAAAGGAGAATAAAGGTCTCATGCTCCCTGACTTCAAACTATAAAACAAAACAATAATAAAATATTTTGATATTGACAAAAGCAGAAATACAGACCAATGGTATAAAATAGAGCTCAGAAATAAATCAAGCAAATAGAAACAGTTAACCTTTGACAAAGGAGTCAAGACCATACAGAGGAGAAAGGAAGGACTCTTCAACAAATGATACTGGAAAACTTGGACAGCCAAATGCAAAAATAAAAAAAAAAAGAAGTTCTGTCTTTGGGGGTGTAAATACAATGGCAGGGAAAACAAAATAAAAAATAAACATTACGATATTAAACTGAAAAATTTGTTTACCATGAAAAAAGAAACCACCACAAAATATAAAAAGGCAATTCATTATCAAATGTTACATAACAGGAGAAGGAATGTCACAGTGCAGTGGCCCATTTTCCTCATCCCCAATCACATGCAGCTGTCTCAGACTACAAGTCCCAACATTCCAAGAATCAGAGTTCCTGAATGGAAGGCAGCTAGGAAAGAGGAAGGAGAAAATGAATTATGCAATGGAGATAGAACAAAAAAAAGGAGAATTGGAGACATGTGGGTGAGAAAACAGGGAAACTGCTCCTAGTCCTTGTTCCTGGCAGCTTTAGTAGTGTTTTGCAGAAACAATGACAACTATTATAATTTCAAACCTATGGATTGTGCGAAAATATTTGCACATCCTACAACCAACAAGAGTTAGATTCTGAAATATATAGAGCTTATGGAACTCAACAACAAAAAATAACAAAACCAACCAAAATATGGGCACTAAGTGAACATATGTCCAGAGAAAATTTGATACCCTACATGCACATGAAGAATGCTCATAACTGGTGTGGGGGAGAGGGGGAAGAAAATGAAAAGTGCTCATGATCACATAGTATGAGGAATATGCAGATCAAAATCATAATGAGATATCACCTCACTCTTATGGAAATGACCTACATCAAAAACACTGCAAACAAAGTGTTGGCAAGAGTGGTAGAGGAAAAGGAACACACATCCACTATCAATATGAATGTGAATTGATATAGCCTCCATGTAAAAAGTTATGGGGACCCTTCAAAAAACTAAAATTAGATGTATATGAAGCAGCAATATTATTCTAGGTATTTAGCCAAAGAATATGAAAACCTGAAAAAAGTTGGGGGGGGGGGTGCTGGGGACCAAAAAAGAATATGAAAAACTAATATGAAAAGACTCATTTTTATGTTCATAGCAAAATTTCACAGTAATCAAGACATGAAACCAAACCAATGCCTTAGACAGGCAACTATACAAAGAAAATGGCATATATACTTAATAGAATACTACTCAGCTACACAAAAAGATAAAATGGTGTCTTTGGAAAAAATGGTTATATCTAGAGGCCATAGTGCCAAGTGAAATAAGCCAGAAAAAGGAAGTTATGGGATGATTGCATTCATTTGTGGAATGTCAATAATCAAAGAAATCAAACGAGTAAGACACAAGAAAAAATAATTCTTAGATTCCTTGAAAACTATAAATAGAATTATAACCACACCAATTGATATTGTTGAACAACCTGAATGTTAGTCTGAATTTTAACTAACTACCTAGCTAACTGCTAAAGACACTTTTGTCAAAGGGCTTGAATGAATGCAAACTCACTGGTCACATAGTGAACACTTTGAGCATTTTAGAGTGTAGACGGGGGTGATTGAGGGTGGATACATTTATAAGTATATATATACTTCTCTTTGTTCTTTCTTAATTTGCTCACTTGTCATTCAAATTGTATAGTGTTTTATTAAAGGGGTGGGAGACAAGGAAGGTGTGGCTTGTTGAAACTAAAAACAGACATACATTATAATGGAAATGAAGACTACCAACTTTTGGAATGAGTGGTGAGCCCCTGGGGAACAGATTGCCACTGGGGTCTGCTGGACTTTACTTGTCACAGGCTCAGGCTCAGCCTCAAGCTGACTGATGACTGACCAAAGAGAGCTCTCAGGAACCTTCACAAAATCACAGCCAGCGATGATGGTGGTTCCAGAATATCCAAGGTGAGACAAAGTCAAAAGAGCCACTATCTAAAAATAATTCTACCACATTCCCATCTCTAATATCATGTCTATCTTTGAAAAGAAAGGACAAGGAGAAATGAAGGAGCTAACTTTGATGAGAGAAGGAAAGAGGAAAAGAAAATAACACACACACACATACACACACACACACACACAAAACCAGCACTCGAAGTATTTCTTAAAATTACTTTAAATTCAATTTATATTTTACAAAAAGAGGACAGAAATCATACTACACCACTTCTATAATAAATATAATGTTCTGTACTATTTAGACCAGTCAGCAGTTATAAAATAAAGTACCTGTTTACAATAAGTGAATATCCAACGTAGCCTTCATTTTCATCTGAAGATAATAACAAAAACAACAGATATTTGCAGTATTTTGCAGTTTACAGAGATCTATATGCTATTGGATGTAACTTATTATTTGGACCTTCAATTTTTTATGCCTTTAATATTATAGTTACACAATGTTAGCTTGTCCCTTTTTCACTTTACAAAATTAAAATAATTTCCTTAGTTTTACGATTAATTTCCAAACAATTCTAACTGCAAGTCAAAAGAATTTCCTTTGCTGTGTCCTTAGGAAATAAATGAATATAACTTTAACCTTCAGTCTTCTAAAATTCAATCTATTTGCAAGTAGTAATAAGTATATTAACTTGCATTTGACGTCCTTGATATACTTTACAATGTAGTATTGGGAGTATAATATAAATTTTAGAAATCAAACAGAAAAAGTTTAAATTCTATCTTCTTTATTAGCAAGCTCCATTGCCTTGCATGTTTTAATTTCTGCATCAACAAAATTGATAAAAAGATTCTTAACTCCAAGAATTCTTGTGAAGCTTAAATAAGATAATATATTTTAACTGTCTTGTGAGATTAACCTAATATGAGTCTAGAAGTTCTAGTCCTTCTCTCCTTTAATTAGACTTCACTGCATTTGCAGGATGAAGGTATTTCCTAATTTTATAGGATACAATAAAAAATAAGAATTAAGGTCTCATGAAACCTCTTGGCCAGAAACACAGGTTAGATTGTTTTAAGGAATTCTGGCTATTTCTAATTTATTGTCTCAGAATGCATAAGACACTGATATTCTAAGTTAATTTAACAAAATCACCTTTGACCCTCTACTCCTTAACCCCAGGTATGGAGTCAGGCTGACAATAAGAAACTAATAGTCAGTGACCAGGAAGGGGGTGTTCCTTGATGTCATCTCATCTGGCGAAGTCTCTCCAAGTTACACCAGGGATGCAGCCTTGTGAGAAATGGCAAAACAGGCCCACTACATCCAAGTCCTATACTGCTTCTTTTATATTATGTTAGAGCTTCCTTATTTACTCAGCATCTATGACATTCATAGGAAACCAAAGTCAGGTTTGCCTTCTCTCTCTGAAAGGTCTAGAAATCTCAATTGTCTCAGAACAGAGAGCACTTGGAAATTCTTCATGTCCATCTCCCATTATTTAGACAGTCATGGTGAAATATTTTTGCATACCAATAGTAGGTGAACAGTGAAAATGCTAATGAAGCAAGGGAGAAGCAGGCATAGATGTTCAAGTTTAAAACAAAAAGTCTTTTTATTTTCTTTCACCCCATTTCAGTGGTACGCAGCATACCCAGGCATAGAGGCTGTGCTTTTACAGGGTGACCATTTAAAATCAAGACAGATTGACTTAGTACAAGAAATAAGTTTCACACTATAGCTAGGAGAGTAAGGTTGATCTAGCTTTATATCTATCACTATATCTCTGGAATTCTAGGTTGATTCTTTAAATTTCTTTAGATCTCTGTTTTGTAATCTTTTCTTTGTGCAGGTTTTTAATCATCTAACAGATATAATTTATAGCTCACATACCAATGTCATAGATATTTGTTTGACAAACACCATTACCTCAAAATACATAAAGCAAGACCTTTCAACTATAGGAAATATGGAAAAAATACATATGTTCAGCAGAAAATCCACCCCTCATTGAATGAAAGACATTCAACTGAAGGGGTGGGCTTTAGATGATACCCAAATTTCTTTTCTAGGTGGAGAGTCTTTATTTTAGTTGTGCAGTTAAAATGACTACAGTTGAATACATGTACCATCACATAGCAATCTCAGAGCAACCCTGCATGTTCAGTGTCAAAGTACGTATAAGGTGAATTTCCCAGATTTGTTTAAGCACCACTTATAGACAGAACCATGCTATCTGCAGTAGAATTTGGAATTCAAAACTTTTGTGATTTGACTGCTCATGTGCAGAGCTCCTAGTTTTGAAGCAGGAAACTGAATGTGTGTGTTTACTATATATGCTTTGCTTGTTAGTTTTTACATTTTCAGACCAAGTACTTGTGTGCTTGACTTAACCAAGACACATCACAGACATTGTTCTTGTTCTTTCTGTATCTATTTCCTTGCCATTTTTTAACTTCCCCATCTATTACCTAATATTACTGAACTTAAGAATAGATCGAAAGTTGTAGTAAAAGTTAAACAGTTTGGAAATGTGGTTAACAGTGTGATGTGACTGCTTTCTGAAGTATTAAAATTGTCTGTAAATCAGAAAGAAAAGAGAAGCCCAAAGCAGAATTCTACCAACATGAGTAATTTTCAGGGCTTAGGAGGCTATTAAACCTTTGCTTTACACATGTTTTTATGCTCCTTTGCAATCTCTCACTGAATTCACAGATGTTTATAATATCTTGATGAGTCAAGTAATGTTCGGTTTTAGAATCACATTTTAAGTCCCTCCAGCTCAAAAATTTTCTGATTTTATTGTCTTTACTAACAGGTCTGGCATGCAGATTTAAGACCATAATGGTTGAACTAGTGACTTATGACATAAGTCTCAAAAATATAGGAATGTGCTAAATTTAATTACCCAAATAATACATTCACAAATTTCCATTTACTTTTTATTTAACACTGATTGAGCCACTATTCTCTGCCAGTGGCTGAACTTAGAGACTACAGTATGTGATCCCTGTTCTCAAGTTGCCTGGTCCAGTGGAGACAACTTATAGAGGCTTCACATGTATGTGTTAGCTTATAGTTTTCATATCATAAAATTTCTTATTCCTATTTCCATGGAATAGAGCCTCTTTCCTAAAACTCTAAAATCCTAAGTATAATCAAGATGTGAAACATTTAGGGTGATTTCATTGTGGTCAGTAAGAAAACCAAAGACATTTCTCTAGTTTTGATTTCTTTTACATTCCCAAATCCACCAAAAGAGCAGAGACCCTTAGCTCCCTTTGTAATGCAGGGGACCACTGTTTGGATAGATTAAATACATTTGAGAAAGAATAAGGAGGCTTGTTTATTGCCTTTTGTTGTCCTGAATCACTAATATAGTTACCTTAGAAATGATGACAAGGAGTTTCTGGCAAACAGTGTCTTAAAACAAGCAATGTTATGGGATAAGGATGCAACAGACTTGATTACAGTGGCATAAGCTTGGTAATATGATTTTCAAATAGCTGTTTTCAAGATCCTTTGGTTTCTTGAAGTTTTGTAGGGACAATTTAAGCAGTAGCTTTACTTAGTACCCTTTTGATTTCTGTTTTAGTTTTTATTGATGTAACACTAGTTTATAACATTATATAAGTTGCAGGTGTACAACACTATAATTCAACATCTGCAAGTAATACATTATAATTACCACCAAAAGTCTAGTTTCCAATTATTACCATACAATTAATCTCTTTTACTCAACTGACTGATCTTCCATCTCATTTTTCTTTTGGTAACTACCATTTTACTCTTATAATCAAAAGTATGTTTTGCTTGTTCATTTGTCTTAATTCTTTACCCTCCACACAAGACTGAAATCATATTATATTTATGATTTGACTTTTAAGAATTAATGCCTTCAAGTTCCATTCATTTTTTTCACAAATGGCAAGATTTAATCTTTTTTAATAACCAAGTAATATTCCATTGTATGTAATACCACATCTACTTTATCCATTCCCATCAATGGACATTTAGGTTGTTTTCAAATTTTGGCTATTGTAAACAATGCTGCAATGAAAGTGGGGTGTGTGTATCTTTTCAAATAAGTGTTTCCATATTCTTTTTCAGATAAATATTCAGAAGTCAAATAGTTAGATTTATGGTATTTCTACCTTAATTTTGATGGATCTTCATATTGTTTCACATACTACTTCAGTCTTAATACATTTTTCCATAGTGGCCACACCAATTTATATTTCTACTAAGAAGGTTTAAGTTTTCCCTTTGTGCCACACCTTCACCAATACTTACTGACACTTTTTAACTTTGGGTTTTTTAAAAAACATTTTACAGAGCTTAAAATAAAGTGTAAAGAGTATGAAGCAACACTTTAACAGAAATGTAGCAAGTAATCTTGTAAGGATGAAATAATATACATGTTTTATTTTTAGTTGATTGCACATGTATATATATTTTACACTGTTGATATGAAATCAGGCGAAAAGAAAAAAAAAGACTTTCTGACTTTAACTTGAACACACCTATGCCTGCTTCTCTCCCTAGGAAGCAAGCTACAAACAGTTAATTAGCATTTTCACTGTTCACCTTCTATTAATATACAAAAAACGGCTACCAGCTTCTCTCAGATTTTTTCCCCTCTTTCAGACCTAAAAAGAAAAACCTAGAAATACAGTTTAAACTTTAAACTAGTTTGCCTCAATTTACCCTTTTAGACTTTGTGGGTTCTTTCCACATTCCCCAGCCTTCTCAACCAAAATACCAAGTCAAAACAAGACTATCAGTGCAGACTAATGTATTTCTAACAAAGTGATTTCCTAATTATTATAAAAGAAACATGTAAGTAAAACTCTGATTACTTTAACATTGTCAAAAACCTTTCTCAACATTATCCAAAGTCCTTTCCCAGATTGCCTAAAAATCCTCAGTCCCTCAGTCCTGATCATCTCACCAAAATCAGCCAGTCAGAGTTCATCTCCAAATGCTCATAGACATCTTCCTTTGGCGTGCTCCTTCTCTTCCATGCCATCTTCTTCTTGTCGTCCTCCTCCAGGTATTAGAAGAAACTTCATGGTACCAGACCCACCAAGATCACTTTCTTTTCAGGCCTAACTTTTGCATGGCCTCTTCCAGACACAAGTTAAACTCAACAAAACAAACTCCAACCCAGAGTTCAAATCTCCAAACTCCTTAACTGCCTTTAGCACACATGTGGCTAGTCTGGGTCAGCCAAAGGCTGCAGGCCCCAGGCCTTGGCCACATGGCCAAGCTCATGGCTCACATTTTCATCCCACAAAATGGCAGAAACCAAACCTCAATCTGAATCTCCATCCCATCAAATCTCACTTTCTTTGTTTCAAACTCCTTATATCTTCTTTCTGTTTTCCCACCTTCCAGGAACAGCTACTGAATTATCACATTACAAAGAAAAAAACTGTTTTTTTTTTCCTTCCTCCCCCTTGTATCTTTCTGAAAGGAAATTCTAATTAAGGCCATTCTCACATTTTAGCATATCTTCCTTGAAATCAGCAATCTTAAATAGGAGACAATGACATGGGGGGGGTGCCCCCTAAGCAGGTATACCCTGAGGTTCTCCCACCACCTTGTCACCCATAAACTGTCATCTTAATCTCTCTGCTCATCCCTTATGCAATTTCAGCCCCCCCCCCTGCTTTATGCTTTAGTTCTGTTGACAGTTTGTTACTTTTAACTTTTTCTTTTCCTTTTGTTTGTTTTCCCTATATCCCACATATAGGTGAGATCATCCAGTAATTTCTCTTTCTTTCTGGCTTATTTCTACTGGCATAATTCCTTCTAGGTTCATCCGTGTAATAACAAATACATTAAGTTTGTCTTTTTGATTGCTGAATAGTACTCCATTGTATAAAAATACTACAACTTTCTGATCCATTCATCTGTTTGGGGGCATTTGGATTGTTTCCATATCCTGACTATTTTAAATAGTGCTGCAATAAACATATGAGTATTGAAATATCTTAATTTGGACTATACTAAGGTTCCTTGGTCTATTCAGGACTTAAAAAGTTGAGAAAATTCAGTACAAATGATCCAGGCAGGAAGGAGATGTGATGTTCAAACAAATGCCATAAATGACTTGAAAAAAATCTTATTTTTATCAGATTTTAAACCCTTTCAGTTGCCCTAGTTATATCTTTGAGATTATTCTTTTATGCTATTGATATAAAGAAAACATAATGGAAATTCTAGCCTAATTACAACCAAATCCTTAGCTTCAATTGCTCCCTAACATACTGCCATGAGGTTAATATAGCTAAACACTTCCTGTCATAAAGAGTCACTGTCAATTTTGTAGTCAGAAAACAGAGGACAGTAAAAAATCATGATTCATTCCGTTCTATAATGTTTTATGAATCAAATACAGCTCCATATAGCTTGTGTCCAAAATAATTAAAGTGGAAATAGTCAGTGAGTCCAGTTAAAACCTTTCAACAGATTTAATGCACATTTGAAATAGATCATATACATCTATATTTTGTTGCTTTGGTTTACTATTTTTTCAAAGACATCAGTGAAAGAAAATTCTTGTGTGTTTTCTTCAGAAAACATGTAAATTGGAGTAAGACTAATGTAAATGAACTGAATTTCTATGAGGGGTAAAGCAGAAAATTTTACATGAATAAAGAGAAAGACATACTGAATAAATTCTCCCTTCCTCAAATTTTCCCTTTTCCTTTAGTCTTGTAGATGCAATATGCCTTTTTTTCTAAGTTTTGAACCAATTTACTGTAATCCCATCAGATCCTACTTCCCACTTGAAACATTCACCTTCCCCCTGCACACATTTATTACCTGCAAATCGATGATTAGGTATTAAATTTTACCTACAGATCTATTTACATTTCTCTTGTGTAAAAATAAACTCCATTCTCTTTAAACTGATCATGTTATTAAGACTCATCTTTATAGCAACAAACCCAAGAGAAAGCTTTCCACCCTCATCACACTTGCCTAACAGCATTTTACACAATTACCCTGTCTTAGCTCAGGCTACTATAGAAGAAAGCTATAGACTGGTTGGCTTATAAACAACAGAAACTTATTTTCACAATTTTGGAGGCTGGAAAGTCCAAGATCAAGATTCTCAGCATAATCTGACCATGTTTATTTTTTGTTTTCAAGAAACAAAATGGAAAGGAGGGATGGAAGGAAGAGAGAGAGAGAGAGAGAGAGGGAGAGAGTTCTCTGGGATCCACTCTATGACCTGACATAATTACTCCCAAAGGTCCTGTTCCCAAATACCATTGCATTGGGGATCTCAAAATATGACTTTTATATGGTGCATGACCTAAAACTTGGCCTTAAAAATCCCTCTCTTTCCTATTTTCCCCACTTCCTACATAACTTCAATCTACTTTTTTAATCTAAGAGACAATTATATATCCATATATATAATGTGCAATATTGTAAAACTATTATTACGACAATAAAACTAAATCAATAAAAATAAGTATCAAGTGTCCTTTACACCTGTCAAATTTCATTTTTTAAATAGTAACATAATTTTCTTAAAAAATTAAAGAAAAACTCTGTACCAGCCCCACCTGCAGTTAGCTTATGATATACACCCTAGAGATGCTTACTTAAGAATGTTTTCTGTAGCCTCAGGAGCTCATTCACCTTTATCACTTCACCCCTAGTAGTTTCATGAGAAAACAAGTCCAAGACAAGGAGGATAAATTCCCCCGGCCACACCCTGTTCAGCCCTGTTAGGAAATATTCACTATTTCCTGATGAGAAAAGGAAAGCAATTGTATGTGGGTGTTCCTGTGAATGTCAGATAATTCATCAGTCTTTTGTCCAGGCAGTGGTAAGCTTTAAGTGCTTAGAGTCCTTTCACTGATTCAAAAGAAAACCAGGGTAGAGTTAGGCCAGTGGGGTGAGAGCAAAGGAGGAAGGTTTCATTTATGAAAGTGGTTGTCAAAGGACGAGTTAGGAGGGTCCCCATGTATAAAGATGCTTCAAAGTTATTGCTTTATTACCTGCCCCCCAAAATATGAGTGATGTTTATCCTGTGAGACTTCCACTCTGCTTTTCTGCCTGTGTGGAGAAAAGCAGAGAAGGAACTTTGCAGTGATTGGCAGGGGTTGTCAAGAGGGATATAGCTGGGGTGTAAAACAGAGATGTAGGTGAGGCTTAGAAAGTCTTTGCCAAGACGTGGGGGGATTGTCTCTTACAGCCTGATCTGTTCCAGTCCAGTAACATGTACATTAAAAATAAGTGGAGCTCAAACCTGAAAAGCACAGGTCTGGAGATGCTGCTGACCTGCAGGCACTTGGAGGTTGTGAATAAGAGTTCCTCAAGTTTGCAATAAAAAATGGACACCAATAAAACTACATTGCAAAAGGGAGGGGAGAAAAGAGAATAGAAAGAGTGAAAACATTGTGACATTGTGGAGGGAGAGCCCTGAAAATTTTTTGATGACAAAAGAACAAAACTAACCTGTAGTGAACAGGAAAGTGTTGTATTCCCTGAGTGACTGGGATATACAGAAGACAACATTGGGAACCTTCAGAAATCTCCAAAAGTTGCTTTAAAAATAACATAGTACAAAAAGAAAATGTTTATGTGTTTATTTGCTATTTAATGATAGCAAATCAAACAAGGAAAGAGATGCTGCTATGAAAACAACAGACTTTGTCTAAGGCCTTGATTCTGAATTAGTGTTTCTAAAGAAATGGAACAATTCAGATGAGGGAAACTTGGAGCTGGCAAGAAGCCCATGTGAAGTGTTCTTAAATTATAAGGATTTTTATGAAAAGAGAGACCAAATCGGCATTCTTGACAGAAGATGAATCTCAATAGTTGCTTGCATTGATAAAATATATAAGGAATCTTGTGTTTATTATAAGATTTGTATTTTTGATTCATTAGTGGGAAGAAATAATTACATTCTCATGAAAATCAAGTTTGATATGTTTGACCTTTGATATTGTATAGGGCAGCTGTTAGACTGCTTTTTAGTCATTTACAGTACTAGATACTTTGAACAAATAAAATCTTTCTGTACTCCTTTTATCAGAAAAAGAACAAAAAGCAACTAAACATTGAAGGATCACCTCAATCTTCTGCCACATATATGCAATTCTTATTAAATAATCAGCTTCAGATGTTATCTCTTCACTTCTGCAAAGTTAATTGAACTTGTTCATCTCTAACACTTCTTCCCCACTCCTTGCAAATAGGTGTCACCAACACCAATCCCTCTGTATACCTTTATTTCTCTTTTCATAAACTAATCCTGTAATCAACTGTATTCTTCCCTTCACTTTTCAGTATGTTAACCAAATCTTACTATTGTGTTGTCAAGTTTCATAACACTTACATTCTTTTGCATACCAAATTAAAGTCTTCTTTGTTTGCTTATTAATTAGCTCTATAAGTAGGAAAACAAATAAATAGCAGTTACAGCTGACAGTATAAATGTTGATCACTTTTGTGTCAAGTGATGTGTTCAATTTTGTTTTCTTCTCTAAGACAATAAGCTCATGAGTACTCTTCAAAAGAGATCCTTCCTAGCTTCAAATTCAAACGGATTCTCCATTTTTATTCTTAACTATTTATTTAAAGATGTGTCATAGTTTAGTTTGTTCTACTTTTAAATGATATATCTATTGCATAAATACTTGGTTTCTGAATGTTTTGTTTCCTGTATATCTAGAGACTTACAGGCTATTACTGTTCATTCTGTCGTTGCTCATTGCTTGGAAGGCATTTCATTGATCTTCATGAAGGGCCCAAGTTTATGTACTTCATCTTTATGTCCTGATTTTCTTTTTTTCTTTTCCTTTTACTTTTTTTTTTTTTTTTTTTTTGAGACTAGGTCTAGCTATGTTGCTATGTTGCCCAGGATAGTCCCAAACCCGCGGACTCAAGTGATCCCTAGCCTCAGCCTCCCAGGTGGCTGGGATTACAGGTGCATACCACCATGCCCAGCTATTCTCTTTTTTTGAGACTAGGTCTCACTATGTTGTCTGGCATAGTCTCCACCCGCAAACTCAAGCGATTCCTGGCCCCAGCCTCCCAGCACTTGATTATAGGCGCGTGCCATCGTGTCCAGCCTACGTCATGATTTTCTTTCACAGTTTTTCATTTTGACCTGAAGTGTCTAGTCACATTTGTAATCCTTGTCAGCTCTGCCATTTATTATCCTTTAGTTCTTCCAGGGCTTGATCACACTATCTGTTCTACCACCACCTCTCTCCATTTGCTACAACTTAGTGCAACCCCACTGGCCCTGTGGCACTGCTCCCATCCTTAAATTTCACTGTTCTGTTTCCCTCAATTGGTTACACTGTTTTCTGATTCCCAGCTGTTGTTCTATCCTGGCTTAATCCTTTGTTTTCCTGGAATATGTCTTCAAGTAACTTCCTTAGAAAAGCTATGTGGAAAGCTTTTTTTCATATGTTAATCTATGTAATATGAGAAGTCTTTATTGACTTCAGCAAAAACTAATGACTTAGGTATAGAATTCTGGATTGATGACATTTCTTCTTAGCTTTGAGAAAACTGCTTCATTTTGCCTGGGATCCATTGTCCAATTTGATGTAACAGTTTCTAATGAATCCCTAAACTCAGCCCTACCTCTCAAGTTTACCCTCTGAATAATCTCCCTGAAGATCAGTAATCCAGAATCTTCGTGGCATCCCATAACAAGGTAGGAGGCAACAAATAGATTTTTAATTTTAGAATGCAGGAACAAGAAGATGAAGTAAATGATTATCTTTGGCTAATATAAGTATCACTGCTGTTTGAGCAGGGACCATGTTCCCTTCATTCCTCCATATCTCCTTTAATTTTTAGTTGAGAGTTCAGCACTATATAGTGGCTTAATAATTATTTATTACAGTAAATAATAATATAGGAAATTTTTACAGCATAATAGTTTATGTGTGAATATAAATATCATATTCCAAATAATTTGAAGGAAAGAACTGGCATGTGAGGAATAATGGCAATAAATATAATTTATCTTCTAACTAAACAAGCATCATTCTCATAAAATCTTACTCAGAATAAGAGAAAATAGTGTTATGATAATCTCATGCATTAACAGTCCACAATTAATTATTAAGCTATGTGGATAAAAATTAGACATGTTGAATAGAATCACAAAAGTCTCAACCTCTTAATTCAAATATAATTTCTATGGTCAGTAAAGATTAATGACATCTTAAATCAGTCAAATACAAAAAAATTAGTTAACATTATATTAATTACTCTTCTGATTATGCATTCTTTTAGGACTACAAGTAATTTTGATTTATTGACAGAGAGCATATGTTTTGTTTGCATGACATTTACCAGGAGCATGCCATTAATCAACCTTTTGTTTTTACTAAATTTGAAAATTCATTCCAAAGGAGTTTCATGGAAACTCTTAATTACTGAAAACCATGGTGCTGCTACTACATAATGTTCTGAATAATGAATACTATGCTTATGGGGACTAATTATTAAATCTAGCTAGAAATCATAGCCTTCCTAAAGCAAATAATAATTGTTCATAATAATGTTTAACATCTATAATGAACATTGACAATGAAAGTGCATTACTGCACTTTCTATACATCAAGGTAAAATAATTGTGGATATTCTCTCTCAAATGTCACTGTTCATCAAATATATGAATACAAAGTACTACTGAGAATCAAATTTTTGATATATCTCTCAGCACCCTCTACAGAAAGTTTTAGAACCCTAAAATTTTATATTTCTCCCTATGAGGTGGTAGTGGTAAAGACCACAAAGGAACATGAAAACACAGTAATGTTTACTTTGGGGTCAGTCAATGATAACATTAATTTCTAGCTCCATGTTTAGCTATGTGGTAAGCTGTCTTATCTGGGAGCACTTATTTACCCTCTCTGAACCTTAATCTCTTATCTATATAGTAGGAGAAATAACTTTATTTTAGGTAGGTAACTCAGGAAAGTCTCAGAATCCTGAGTGATAAAATGGGTTGACATTTCTAATAGGTACACAGACTTCAAATTTATAAAAGAAAAAACTTATAATTTATGTTTTTGTTTTTTTTGTTTGTTTTGTTTGTTTGTTTTGTTTGTTTGTTTTTTGAGACTAGGTCTCACTAATTTTGCCCATGGAACCACAGGCTCTCGTTGCCCGGGGTACCACAGATTCAAGCAATCCCCAGCCTCAGCTTCCCAGGTAGCTGGGATTACAGGTGTGTGCCACCACGCCCAGCTATTTTTTTGGAACTAGGTCTCGCTACGGGCCCCAGGCGGGACTCGAACCGTAATCCCTAGCCCCGGCCACTTCATAGGCTGAAGCTTACTGGCACGAACCTCCATATCCAGCTAAAAAACTTATAATTTATTTAAACATTCTGGGAAATAGTATCTGATTTCCATGGGAAATTACAGACTTATAGTTTTCATAATTAATAAAGAGTTTATGAAATCAGTAAAAAAGACATGAATAATCAAATTAAAAAATTGAGTATAAAAGAGTAAGTTTGGGTATAAAAGTAAGCATATGAAAAATGCCCAATTTCTCTCATAATATCAAAAATCAAAAACCTAAGATATATATTTACATGTATCAGAAAGTTTTTAAAATAACAAAAAACATCAATTTTAGAGATATAAAGATACATACAGGTTGTTATAGACACATTAACATTATAAATGGTATGTTTGATCTAGTAATCCCAATCCAGCGATTTCATGTCAATTTACTCTCACAAATTTTCAGCATATTTAAGGATACTTATTGTAGACAGTATTAGTAAAAAATAAGTGACATTGATTTATATTCATCAAGACCCTTTTCTCTATATTATTAGCATATATAGTTAAAGGATATATATTTAGGTGGTGGGTGACCCCCCAGGGACTGAAATGATGTGAAATATATATAAGTAAATTTAAAAATTTTTTAAATAAAAAGATATATATTTATGCATATCTATGCATAACACATTAATTCATTTAATCCTTACAAAGTTACAAACAGTGCACATTATTCATTAAATCATAATAAAATCTCATATTTTTCATAAGGTTATATTGATTATTAAAAAATGTTTTGTGAATAAGAACATTTGGGGTGTGCTTGGAGAAACATTAGCAGTTCCTTAATAATAATTATTATTATAATTCTATATTACATAGTCTTATATAGTACACTCATTATTAATAAGGTGCTAGAATTGTAGGAACAATTAAATCAATATGATATCCTGATATGAAAATGATTTTTGATATTCAAAGATGTTCTAGTAACATCTTTGAATGTTCTAGTAACTATGTTCTAGTAACACTAATATTTTTAATTGTTCTACTATTGCTGGTTTATGGTTTTTATTTTAAAACACAATAATCAAACTTCATTATAACTAAAGATAATTTTCTGATTTCAATTCAAAAGATCCTTAATAAATACAGGAAAATGGAAGAAAACATCCCAATCCCAAAGAAAGAAGTGAAATTTGACATCCAGGAAGCCAAAAGAACACCAAACTACATCAGCAAAAGAAAAACCACAGCAAGACACATCATCATAAAACTCCCAAGAGTCCAAGATAAGGAAAAAATAATGAAACTGGCTAGAGAAAAGAAACAGAAAACATACAAAGGAAAATCTAGTAGACTGGCCTCAGAATTCTCTGAAGAGACACTCCAAGCAAGGAGAGCATGGAGTCATATCTTCCAAAAACTTCAAGACAAAAAATGCCAGCCAAGATTACTCTACCCTGTAAAGCTTTCTTTCCTCTACGAAGGAAGAATGAAAACCTTCTCAGACAAGCAAAGCCTCCAGAAATTCGCTACTACTAAACCACCACTCCAAGAAATCTTGCAAGAAGCTCTAAGAATAAAACCAACAGAAGAATAAACAGAAAGATGAAAATAAGGAAGCTAATC
Source organism: Uropsilus gracilis (assembly GCA_004024945.1). Taxonomy (NCBI): domain Eukaryota; kingdom Metazoa; phylum Chordata; class Mammalia; order Eulipotyphla; family Talpidae; genus Uropsilus; species Uropsilus gracilis. Next base: position 34,614 of record PVHY01011985.1, read on the forward strand.
AGAACCTCAAAACAACAACCAAAAAACCAACTTCAGAATCTCAAATATTAGTAATAGAAAAAAAAAGGAAACCCTAACCTCAAAATGGCCTTCCAAAAGTCAACACCAGAACAGCAAATATCAATGATCACTCTAAATGCCAATGGTCTAAATTCAGCAGTCAAAAGACACAGAGCACCAGAGTGGATCAAAAAACAAAACCCAACATTCTGCTGCCTGCAGGAAAAACTCCTAAACACAAAAGATAAGCACAGACTAAAAATAAAGGGCTGGAAAAAAGTTCTGCAAGCAACCAGCCCCCAGAAGAAAGCAGGAATAGCCATACTAATAGCAGGTAAAGTAGATTTAAGCTAAAAAAGGTGACAGGGAATAAAGAAGGATACTATATATTGGTAAAAGAGTCAATACATAACAAAGACATAACAATTATTAACATGAGGGAGCACCAAAATTCATCAGCTACTAACAGCACTGAAAACAGACATTGGTGAAAATACATATGTGGTAGGTGATTTCAACACACCACACTCACCAAAGGACAGATCAACAAGACACAAATGGTCTAAACAAAAATCTAGACCATACGGACCTAATAAATATCTACAGTACACTGCACCCCCAAAGAAAGGAATACACATTCTTTTCAAATGCACGCGATCATTCTCAAAAATCGACCACATATTAGGACATAAGGAAAACATTAACAAATATACAAAGATTAAAATAGTACCAACTTTTTTCTTCAATCATAAAGGCATCAAATAGACATCAACAATGAAAAGAAAGCAAGAAGAATGCCCAACACATGGAGACTGAATAACATGTTACTAAATGAAGACTGGGTAACCTAGGAAATTAAAGAAGAAATTAAAACCTTCTTTGAAACAAATGACAAAGAAGATACAACATTCCAAAATGTCTGGGACTCAGCAAAAGCATTTTTAAGAGAAAGGTTCATAGCAATACAAGTTCATATGAAAAGCAAGAAAACCTCCTGACCAGAAAAAGAGAGAATGGAGGTATTACTATTCCAGACTTCAAACTAAATTACAAAGCCATAGTAATTAAAACAGCTTAGTACTGGTAGAAAAACAATCAGACCAATGGAAGAGAACTGAATCCCCTGAAATAAAGCCACACATACATAGTCAACTAATCTTTAAAAAGGAGTGAAAAACTTACACTGGAACAAGGATCTTCAATAAATGGTGTTGGGAAAACTGAACTAAGACATGCAAAAAAAATGAACCAAGATACCTCCCTCACAACATGTACAAAAACTAGCTCAAAATAGATAAAAGACTTGGACATAAGACCTTAAACCATAAAATACATAGAGGAAAACCTGGGCAAAACCCTTCATGAGTTACAATTCAGAAATTCATTTTTGGACACATTGATAGCTGGCAAAAAAAAAAAAAAATGAAGGCAAACCTAAACAGCTGGGACTACATCAAACTACAAAGCTTCTGTACAGCAAAAGAGACAACAGAAAAAACAAAAAGAATCCCAAACAAGTGGGAAAAAATTTTTGCCCTACATACAAGTGATAAGGGTCTGATAACAAAGATAGACAAAGAACTCACACAACTTAACAAAGCAAAAAACCCAAATAAAATATGGGAGAAGATCTAAAAAAGATACTTCTCCAAAAAGGAAGTCCAAATGGCCAACAGGCATATGAAACTCTACTCAGAATCACTAGCAATTAAGGGAAATGCAAATCAAAACCACAATGAGATACCACCTTACACCAGTAAGAATGGCTCACAATCCAAAAAACAGACAAGTGCTGGCGTGGATGTGGAGAGAAAGGAACACTTACACTGCTGGTGGGAATGTAAATGGATCCAGCCATTATGGAAAGCAATGTGGAGAACCCTCAAACTAATGAAAATGGAACTACCATTTGACCCAACAATCGCTCTTCTGAGAATCTACCCAAAGGAGACCTTAATGTGGGTACAAAGGGATCCCTGTTCTCGGGATTACTGCAGCACTATTTATAATTGCAAGGACATGGAAACAACCTAAATGCCCCCAAACGGATGACTGGATGAAAAAAATGTGTTATATATACACAATGGAATATTACTCATCAATTAAAAATGACAAGTTTGATGATTTTTTGGTAACATGGATGTACCTAGAAGAAATCATATTGCAGAAACAAGTCAGAAGGAAAAAGACAGAAACCAAATGGTTTCACTAATATATGGACAACCAAACGAGAGCACACAACTGGGGGAGGGGACCAGCTGGAGTGGCCAGGGAATGGAGGTGGTGGGTGACCCCCCAGGGATTACAATGATGTGAATATAAATTATTTAAATAATAAATAAATATAAGTAAATAAATACACAAAAATGAGACACTGATCACAGAAGCATATACTGGAACAACTGAATAACGTAATATGGAATTTTTAGGATAAATTATAAATATTTATTTGATATAATTGAACCATTAAACTGATATTTGTAAAGACTTAATGACAAGAGGAGAGGTTGAATAATGATGTAGTTTAAAAATATATACATCTACAGTGATTTTGTTCTTAAAAGGAGATCATAAGATGTGCTCCATTTACAGAAGGCAAGCATTGTTCTCTAAGAAAAAAAACTTATCAGAATATAAAATTGTACAGAAAACACAACCTCAACTTTGCAAAATTTTTCAAGGAATGATGGCTAAAAGTAAATAACCCAATATGATTTTAAAAGTAATCACTGAAAATGTAGCAGGTGATTCTAAATTTCTTTACCATACATTCATTTTTATAACCAGAAAAAAAAACCACTTTAATATATTTGTTTGTTTTCTGGAGACACTTATTCAACCATCCATAATATAATTTGAATCTTCTGAACTTTATATTAATGGGACTCAGATGACCTTAAGAGGACACTGAGTAAGGCAGTGTCAGGTTGTTAAATGTAAATTAGCACTTGATGCATAGAATTGGATATTTATAAGCTGTACAATTAGAAATATTTAATATACATTTTATACCTGAACTAATTTTATTTTATTGAGGGAACCGGTTTACATGTTTACATGTTTATATTAATCCTTAAAATTTTAAATAAAAGTTGCTTTTATTTCAACTATCCCTATAAAATCAAATATATAGCTATAGCTAGATTAAAATGAACTAAGAAGATAAATAGGTCTGCCGTTAACTAAGTTCTAAGTTTGAATCTGTTTGATAAAGCATAATTAACTGAATGTAACCCAAACACCTGTCAGCACACCCCTCTGAGTTAATTCCTCAGGTAATTGGTTCATGGAGCCTTCCCTTTGTATTTACCTTCCTGGCCCTGTTCGGCATTTCCTTTCACAGAACATGGTCAAGATAGGTCACCCTCACTTCTGCAGAAATGTCTGTGAATCAAGCATATGTGGATAAATGTAATTAACAGAAAAAGCTGTAATAGAAAAAGTACCTATATGTACATAGGCTATGTAAGGCCACTGAAAATTCCAGGGAGAAATCTTAGTGTATGTTATATGTTCATATCCTCTCAGCTGGTTAGCATGAGAGGGCACTAATTCTCATTTATCTGGTTCCCCTTTGAGGTCTAGGACCATGTGAGGCTTCAGTCCCAAGTGCAACACTGCCAAAACTCAACTGTGGAAAGTAGTTCAAAACATTGCTCCAGTATCCTGTCTGCCCAGCATCTGTGTCCCTCAGGTTTATTCTCCATCATGCAGAACACACTTGGTCAAGGAACACTCAAAAAAAAAAAAATTCTCCTATTGGGAACAGCCAGGTTTTCTCAATGCCTTTTCCAACATCATAATTTCCTGTGAATGTCAATGAAAGAAAAAATTCTCTGTAAAATTAGGGGCAAGTTTCAAAACCTGGCTAGGTCTCCCTCTAGTGACAAAGTCAATTTATTTCTTTTGAAATCTTTAAGATGCATTATCTTTGTCTACATTTTTGATTCTTTTATGAATTAGAATAAGTAAATATTCTCTTGAATATGAAACCTAGACCAAGCTTTTTATTAAAATGCTATGAAATTCACATTATCAGTGGGAATCCTGATTACACTGCACCTCAATTTCAGCATTAAGACAAATACCATAACAAATTTCAAAAATATAACCTATAGGAGCTCTAAATTAATTATGGTAGATGACTTGAATGAAGTCATAAATTGCAGAATGCTAAACTTAGCCCTTTAACACTATCAAGTATTTATTCTACTATATATTATTGATCTATGACATTAAAGAAACTGAGACTCAGTAATGTCTTCAAGACTTGGAAAACCTGGAATATGAATCTTACCATGCTGACATCCCTGTTTTTGCAGTCTCCACTGCTATGGTTAGCCTGACATTCGGGTTATCTCTCCTTCCTATTGTATATGTATTGATTCCAGCATGACAATTTGAGTCAGACCACATGCTTTCACTCATTTTTCTATTGTAATGACTCACATTTATTCTTTAAATCCATCTTAGAAAAAAAATCCATCTTCAAAGCAGTCTTCCTTCAGTCCCTCGGTTGCTGTTTTATACAGCACCACATACTACAGAGTGTGCCTATCACAGTTATAATGATACCCTGCTCTCTGTTGAACTGAGTGAATGAGTAAACAGACAAACAAATCTCTAACAACTGATACTAAATCAATTTTGCTGTTATTTCTGCCTAGTTTAAAATTCTGGTTCCCATGTCTCTGATACTGGTCTGATTTAATCCTGATTTTAGACTTTATCTTTGGTCTGATGTTTGCATTTGGGGACTAAGGCTGTATTCTGAGTATCACACAAAAGCAGCTTTTTCTTGTTAACTGGAAGAAAATAAACTCTCTCCCAATTCATGGTCAGTCCCATTAAAGTAGTATTGGTAGAGTGAGAAGATTAGAGGGTATTCCTATCTTTAAGGTTGCTCATGAGATTCAACTCTTCCCCAAAAACAATACGAAAATACGTTTATGACAAAAAATGGAAACTAGATTTTTTGTGGTGAACTCAATGCAGTATGTACAGATGTTGATTTATGATGCTCTTCACTTGAAATCTGTAAACTATAAACCAATGTTATGACATAAAAAATTTTAATGAAAAGTGCTAATCTAATCACACATTTAAAAAAAACTATTTACTTCCTAACTACTGCCTTTGGAGAAGCCTATCTTTGCTGCAGATCATGAGAAATGCAATATAGCTCACATAAATTCTTTAGATTGCATTTCTCTCTCAATTAGTTAATATCTTGGAGGTTATTTTATCTTAGTGAAAGACACAAGATCAGACAGATTTTTCCCTTTAGAGGTAATATGTAGAGTAATAGCTACTTCCTTATGTGGAGAGAAAAGTACAAGATTAAGTTCCATTTTGTTCTAATTTTATTTTAAAATTACCTTACAGATATTTAAAATCTAAGAAAAGAATACTACTTACTAAACATAATAAACTTATTTTGATCATTAGCACATACATTATTTGAAATGTTGGAATACATTTCCACAATTTTTGTGTGACTGAAAATATCTTGGAAATCCATGCTTACTTTCATCATTTTATCAACAACCTTGTAACTCTAGGCTGTGATTTGCAACAATGCTTAGAATAAGCTGTTTTACTAGTTCTGTGACCCATTAAGAGTATATATGTATAAAGCATATACATGAGAATACTTGTGATGGTGATTAATTACAGAGCATGGCATCTTAGAAGCATGTAAATGAAAAACGGTATAACATATTCCATTATTAACATTCCTCTGTGAAGTGAGAGGTATGGAGAGCGCAGAACAATGGTGTGCAGGGAAGTTGGGTCAGACAAGTGATAAATCAGTTGTGGAGAAATAGGAAAGAAATTATCATAAGCTTTAAGCTACCATTCTAACATGATGAGTGCAGAATAATAATACCATATTTGTAATTATAATGATGCTCCTTATAAATTATAGATCAATTCTGAAAATAGCACTTTTAGATTTTTAAATAAATGTAGGCAGTATATCCACAACAATAATAAAAAGGGTACATGCAAGTATCAATAAAATCTTAAATATAAACTACAGTTCTCTATTTTAATTTGACAAAGGAATTGTTACCACATTTTTCTTAAGACTGAACTCACTATATTCAATTTCCTCAATTTGTGTATAACAATTCATTCAATAATTCACTTGTTCCTTTATCTCTGAATGACAGGGAAGATGTCCTCCAATGACCCACGTCACAGAGTAAAACAACCAGGACATGGAGAAACACCTCCATTCTTGTGAATGGAACCGTTCAAGCGATGACTTTACCCATAGCCTTACCTCTTATAGTTATCTTTTTCTCCCCTTTTAGATTCTAAGTGCTTTAAAATCAGAATCTTTGTGTTACCTACAACGGCACTAAAAAAGTCACTAAAAAATGCTGTGTACATGGTCTATTTGTAATTTCTTTAAAATGACTGCTTTTAGAGGCAGGCCTGTTCTGTGTTACAGAACAGAAGAAAGTTAGGAGGGAAATCCTATAAGTCTGGATGGAGAGCTGTATGACCTCTGTAATTTTAAAAATGTACAGATTCCTGGGTTCAACATCAGATTCAATGAATCCATTTCTCTGGAGTGAAAAATTCCTACCTTTATCATGTATCTCTGATTATTTTAATGTGTAGCTGAGACCAAAAACCAATAGCTTGGTACCTAATCTTTCTTATCTTCGTATAGTGTACTATGAGTTATATAATAATCAATACCATCTTTAAAATTCTCAGTGTATGTGTATTTGCCTATATTAACTTATGTACATAAACATTTTTTAAATACCTCATTTCAACAAGAGTCAACAAATTGTAGTCAATAAATATGCATTCATCAAATTGTTATTGACTTAGGGAGTTTCCCTCATAGTCCTCTTCCACATCATTGTCAGCTCATACCCTTCTCTTAAATGCAAACAAGTAAAGTATATACAACAGCCATGTACAGAGGGACAGTATTTGAACTTTGATCTCTGACATAACCAAAACAAAGAACAAACTTAGTCCATGAATACTAAAGGTAAGTCAGACATTCTCTCACTGGAAGCCAACTGAAAAATCCTGGAAAAACCTATGTCATTCCACTTGGTCCAGATGCTCTATTAGCCGATAAGATGAGATATTTTACACTGTGTGTATCTACAGAACTATGAAGGGATATTATCATTCACTGAAAGCTTCTTCCCAATAAGAAATAATGATGGATAATGAGGCTGACATTTACACTCTTCAACAAACAAATATTTTCCTAACCTTAATGTATAATTGACACAACTTTTATACCAATCATGCACATAAAATTCATCAAATTATCAAGACCTATGAGTAAGATCCTCCAAAGGCATCCATTCAACTCCTTTTGTGTCCTATCTATAAGTAATTTAAAGGTTAAATAGGTTTTTTCTTCTTCAAAGCGAAGATAAAGCAGTTCATATTAATGAAACTGATCAATTCTTTCACCTTGGAAGAAGGAGGAAAGGAATAAAAGGAAGAAGGAAAAGAAAGGGAGAAAGAGCACACAAGACTTTGAAAAAAAATGATTAAAATGTATATTACATCCTCTAAGGTGTAAACGGTGTGTCATTTATGTTTGGATCCTGTTTTTCTTCATAAGCTATATTTCTGTCACTATATAGTAGTCTCTTTACTTCTATTAATAATTATTTATTTGGTTCTTTAATATATTGGATACTTTTTCTGTTAGCAACACAGAAATTATTCTATCATTATCATGGATTTTATGTATGACAGAGAGCAAAACTATGAACCATCAAAATAGTCTCCATTTAAGAGTATTACTCATCAATTAAAAATGACAAATTTGATGAATTTATTGAAACTTGGATGTACCTAGAAGAAATCATACTAGCAGAAATGAGTCAGAAAGAAAAAGACAGAATCCAAATGGTTTCACTAATGTATGGACAACCAAACAAAAATACACAATGAGAGGGTGGGGACCAGCTGGAATGGTCAGGGAGGGGAGGTGGTAGGTGACCCCAGGAAATTAAATGGAGATTAAATTGATGTGACACACGGTTCATTCTTTAAAACTGATCATATACTAGGTCACAAGACAAACCTGAACATATATACAAAGATTAAAATAATACCAACCTTTTTCTCCTATCACAAAGGCATCAAATTAGAAGTCAACAATGAAAAGAAAATAAGGAGAATAAACACTAAATGGACACTGAACAACAGGCTTCTGGAATATCACTGGGTAAAAGAAGAAATCATAGAAGAAATTAAAACCTACATGTAGGCAAACGACAATGATGACACAATGTTCCAAAATGTGTGGGATGCAGCAAAAGCAGTACTACGAGGAAATTTCAGCAATACAGGCCCAAACAAAAAGAATTGAAACAACCCAAAGAAATACTCTAATCTGCCAACTTGAGGACTTAGAAAAAGAGCAACAAAAAAATCCAAAACCCAGCAGAAGACAAGAAATAACAAAAATAAAAGCGGAGATTAATGAAATAGAAACCAAAAAGACCATCAAGAAGATAAACAAAACCAAAAGCTGGTTCTTTGAAAAAATAAATAAAATTGACAAACCCCTGGCAAGGCTTACAAAAAAAAGAAGAGAGAAAACTCAAATAAACAGGATCATAAATGAAAAGGGAGATAATACAACAGACCCAGCAGAAATCCAAAAGATAATTAGAGACTACTACGAACATCTATATGCAAACAAATACAGCAACCTGGAAGAGATGGACAAATTCCTGGAACAATAAAGATATCCAAAATTGAACAAAGAAGAAATAGAAAACTTAAACAGGTCAATCACAAGCAGTGAAATTGAGGCAGTCCTCAGAATTCTCCCAAAAACAAGAGCCCAGATCCTGATGGTTTTACAAATGAGTTCTACCAAACATTCAAAGAGGAACTAACACCAGTACTATTAAAACTCTTTCAAAAAATTGAGAAAGAAGGAAAGCTACCAAATACCTTCTATAAGGCAAACTTTATACTAACTCCAAAACCAAATAAAGATAGTGCAAAGAAAGAGAACTACAGACCAAGCTCCCTAATGAACACAGATGCAAAAATTCTAAACAAAATCCTAGCAAACTGAATCCAACATTGCATAAAAAGGATCATCCATCATGACCAAGTGGGATTCATCCCAGGGACACAGGGATGGTTCAACATTCGAAAATCAATCAACATAATCCACACATCAACAAAGAGAAAAAAAAAAAACATATGATCCAACAGATGTGGAAAAAGCATTCGATAAAGTTCATCATCCTTTCATGATGAAAGCCCTGGAAAAAATTGGTACAAAAGGTACATACTTGAACATAATAAAAGCTATATATGACATACCCACAGCAAATATCATCCTCAATGGGGAAAAACTGAAACCATTCCAATTAAGGTCCGGAACCAGGCAAGGATACCCACTCTCTCCACTCCTTTTCAACATAGTTCTGGAAGTCCTAGCTAGGGCAATAAGACAAGAGAAAGACATAAAAGGAATCCAAATAGAAATGAAGAAATAAAGTTATCATTATACGCAGATGATATGATTCTCTATGTAGAGAACACAGAAAAATAGACAGAAAAGCGGTTTAAAATAATAAACCGATTTGGTAAGGTAGCTGGATACAAAATCAACAGCATTCATATATGCAAAAAATCAATCAGAAGAAGAAGAAATTAGAAAAAACACCCCATTTACCATTGCACCAAAGAAAATCAAATACTTGGGAATTAACCTAACAAAAGACGTAAAAGACCTATACAAAGAAAACTTCTTAAAAGAAATACAAGATGATGTTAAAAAATGGAAAGACATTCCCTGTTCATGGATCAGAAAAATCAACATTATCAAAATGGCCATACTACCAAAGGCCATCTACAGATTCAATACAATTCCAATAAAGATCCCAATGACATGTTTTAAAAAGAGATAGAACAAAAAATTACTGAAATTCATATGGAACAACAAAAGACCCCAAATAGTCAAAACCTTTTTTACAAACAGAAGAGAGAATGGAGGTATTACTATTCCAAACTTCAAACTGTACTACAAAGCCATAATACTTAAAACAGCATGGTACTGGTACAAAAACAGACAAACAGACCAATGGATCAGAATTGAATACCCAGAAATAAAACCCCACATATACGGTCAATTAATCTTTGACAAAGGGGCAAAAAACATACCCTGGAACAAGGATAGCCTCTTCAGTAAATGGTGCTGGGAAAACTGAATCAAAACTTGTAAAAAATGGAGGACAACACCCTCACACCCTGTACAAAAATTAACTCAAAATAGATAAAGGACCTGGAAGTGAGACCTGCAACCATAAAATACATAGAAGAAAACCTGGGCACAACCCTTCATGAATTTCACCTCAGAAATCCATTTGGGGAAACAACTACAGCTGGCAAAAAAAAATGAAGGAAAACATAAACAGTTGGGACTATATAAACTAAAAAGTTTCTGTTCAGCAAAAGAGACAATAAACAAAACAAAAAGAAACCCAACTGACTGGGAGAAAATTTTTGCCCTCCAGACAAGTGACAAAGGTCTGATAACAAAGATCCACAAAGAGCTCCTACAGCTCAACAAAAACAAAGCAAAAAACCCAATCAAAAAATGGGGAGAAGAACTAAAAAGACACTTCACCAAAGAGGAGATACAGATGGTTAATAGGCATATGAAAAAATGCTCCACATCACTAATAATCAGGGAAATGCAAATTAAAACCACACTGAGATACCATCTTACACCAGTAAGAATGGCCCATATAAATAAAACAGACAACAACAAATGTTGGCGTGGATGTGGAGAAAAAGGAACTCTCTTACACTGCTGGTGGGAGTGCAAACTGGTCCAGTCACTATGGAAGACTGTGTGGAGGACCCTCAAAAGATTGAAAGTGGACTTACCATTCAACCCAGGAATCCCACTACTAGGAATCTACCCAGAGGACATGAAAACATTAATTCAAAAGGACACATGTACGTGCATGTTCATTGCAGCCCTGTTTACAGTTGCAAAGAATTGGAAACAAACCAAATGTGCCAAAACAGATGAGTGGCTAAAAAAAATGTGGTGGTACATATACACAATGAAATACTACGCATCCATCAAGGAGGACAAACACATGTCATTTGCAGCAACCTGGATGGAACTAGAAAGACTCATATTAGCAGAAATAAGCCAAAAAGAAAAAGAGAAGTACAGGATGGTCTCACTTATATGATGGATATAGGGAAAAACAAACAAACAAATAAGAAAAAATGAAAAAAACCAATGGGACTGAACCATGGAGCGAGAGAGGAGGAGGGGGAAGA
>PVHY01011986.1:0-45951 GCA_004024945.1 Uropsilus gracilis
TTTTTTTTTTTTTTTGAGACAAGTTCTTGCTATTTTTGCCCGTGGAACCGCAGGCTCACATTGCCCAGGGTACCACGGACTCAAGCAATCCCCAGCCTCAGCTTCCCAGGTAGCTGGGATTACAGGTATGCGCCACCACGCCCAGCTATTTTTTGGAATGAGGTCTCATTGTGTTGCCCTGAGCAGGACTCAAACTGCGATCCCCAGACCAAGCTGCTTCATAGGCTGAAGCTTACAGGCACGAGCCACCGTGCCTGGCAGCTACCTTTGTTTTCTGGTTCAGTAACCTCAGTCCCTCACTTGTCTGCTGGAAATACCTTAAATGCCTTCTTCCCTCCTACCTATTACTGATTTTGTCATCTCTCCAGAATATATCTTAAATCTTCCTGATGTGGGGTGTCTCCACTTCTCTAGTTCTGCCACTGTTGACTCCTCTACCTTAGTTTCACATGCTCAGTCTGACTCCCCCCCCAAGCTATTTTTCCTTCAGAACCAGAGGAATCTTTTTGAAACAGCCCTCTAAGCATGCCCTCTTCTAAGACATGCCAGTTCTTAGTGCTCTTAGTATAAATTGTTATTCTCTACCCTGGCCTGTAAGGGTTTCAGGATCTGGGCTCTGCCTGCCTCTCTAGTTTCATCCCCCCTTTCTCCCCACCTTGCCTTCTACACTGCAGCTGGCCTCCTTGCTCCTGGTCTTGTGCGCTAAGCTTCTGTTCTTTGCCTTTCTCCTCTGTCTGAAATGCTTTAACTGCTCCTTCTGCAGGTAGCCATTCTTCCTTAACCTAAAGTCCCACATCATTTTGCCAGGAAAACCTTCCCTGATCTCCTTAACTGGGTTTAGTTTTCCTATTATTTATTTTTTCATACCATAGATTATTTATAGGACCTATATTTATAATTTAAATCATTATGTAATTATTTGTTTAATGTTCATCTCACCTATTAGATCACAGGTTCCATCTGTCTCATTCACTGCCTGGCAAAGTTCCTAGTACAAAATACTATAGATATTTGAAACATAGCTGAGTGAATTAATATATGCATAAAGGCAGGTTCTGACAATATATGAGAGCTTAGATTAGGAAGCTTATTATAATGGAAGTGGGGGGGGGGGAGAAGCCCATGAAACAGATTTGTAGGGCAGTGAGAGATCTTGGTTGATAAGCCTGACTGTGGACAAAAGATGACCTTCATTTCACACACATGTGAGGAGTAGGGGAGCTATTGTTCTCACTTCTTTAAGAACTCTGAAAGCAAAACCATAACAAGCTAAGGAATGCCGCCTCCGACAAGGATTAGAAAGGCAGCTAGTCCATAAAGAAAAGCTAAGGGGACATCAGTTCTGAAGCCTTAGCGTCATCCCTGGCTGTTAAGTGCCAATTTCAAGTAATATTAAAGCTACATTAAGAAAGCCTAAGAAACATCTCACTTTTCCCAGATACTTGGCTCTGACCCAGAATAAGCACAGGCAGCCCAGCATATACACATAGCCTTGTTTCTGTCTTTCATCTAGGGGCCATTAAGTTTAATGATGGCCTGAGCTTCGAGGAGAGCTGTCGTCTCATGGAAGCCCTGTCCTGGTGCCAGCTGCCGTTCCAGTGTGCTCACGGGCGACCATCTATGCTGCCGTTAGCAGACATGGACCACTTGGGGCAGGAAAAACAGGTACGTTAATGACTAACAGAAGAGGGAGAAAGGTTTGGCTTTCTTCTCCAGCTCCTATTTTCTAAATGTAATCTATCTCAGTCCTTTCCAAAATACAAGGGTTTTGAAAGATACACTTTGGAATTTTTAGATAAAGCCTGATCATTTCATCATTAAGCTCAGATTCAAAATGGAGTTTAGGCTAGACTGTCATACGATGCCTTTATATTGTTTTAAACTTAGCACATGTACAGACAGATGTATCTGAACATCTGTTGCCTCCTGGCTTCAGGTTTGATAAGATGCAGGAGTTCTCTCTGAGGTACAGAAAACTGGCAGAAACACAGCACACTCACTGCCGGCATGTTTAGCCTAAACTTCCAAGGCTGGGCACGGTGGCTCATGCCTGTAAGCTTCAGCCTATGAAGCGGCCGGGGCTAGGGATCGTGGTTCGAGTCCCACCTGGGACCCGTAGGGAGACCTAGTTCCAAAAAGATAGCTGGTTGTGGTGGCGTGTGCCTGTCATCCCAGCTACTGGGGATTGCTTGAGTCCGTGGTACCCCGGGCAACAAGAGCCTGCGGTTCCACGGGCAAAAATAGCAAGACCTAGCCTCAAAAAAAAAAAAAAAAAACAAAACCATCCAGTTGCTTGCTGGTCCTTGCTGGAAATGGTAGCCATCCCCGAGGCTCACGAGAGTTGTGACTTGATCACCAGAAAGAAAACCAAGCAAGGAGAGCGCCACATGGTGTCTTGGCTGCTTACTCGGCAGTCAAGGAACAATGATGTGGATAATGCACTGGAGGCACAGGATGGTTTGAATTAGAGAACATTTTCTGTCTTTGTTGCAGTCTTAAATGAGACAGCTTGAGAGCAGAAGAGGATCATCCAAGCTGCTCAGGATCATTTGCTCACCTGTCCTGTGAGGGCCAGAAAATCTATTCTTGTATGAACTTTTCATGGCAGAGAAAAAGTGAAAAATTTTTGTCCCCATTCCTGAAGAGATGGGAATCTCCACGGAAAGTCTTCAGTCCTGCTTATTCTAAGGAAATCTGCAGTCTTTTCTGAACCCAGAAATTAGAACTCCAGACAGAAATTAGAACTCCATACTAGCAAGTTAGGAATATTTATATGCCATTAGCTTTTCCTGTTGCTAATTGGAGTTACTCTTTCTTCCCCTAGATTAAACCCAATCTCGCTAAACTTCGTAAAATGGTCCGAGCCTGGCGACTCTTTGGAAGAGCAGAAGGATGTGATTCAAAGCAAAGCTTGCAGGCACCCACACCTTCTTGTGAGCCACCATGAGAACAGAATTGTTGATCTCGGAGGACCCACAGAGATCCTGTGTGCCTCTGAGCACAGCCCAGCTCATCAACCCGGCGTACCCCACAACCTGTCAGTCTTCCTGGCAGATGATCCTGCTAATTACATAGTCAGGTGGATTCAAGCCTAAAGACAGTTTATTCATTTGCACCCACAGACTCAGGAGGTTGCCCTGGACACCTATTTTTTTGTGACTTTATTTAAGGGATAAAATGTAATGATTAATTACCTGCTTTTCTGGTTGGTTTGCTTGCTTTGGGGGGGAGGGCTTCAGTTTTGTTTTGTAGTTTTTATCCAGCTTCATGATTTGCATTTATGTAATTCACCTGACTCCTGAAGTCCCAGACTGCTGCTCACAGTCACTCCACCATCCCCCTCTTTTCCCTCCAACCCCCTTCCCTCCCCTCTGCTCTGTTTTCCATTCTAGATCTGGCTTCCAGAGTTTCTTCCATGCTTGATGAAAACATTTTCTGCAGTCTTCCATCAGGCTTTTAGTATATTATTTAGGCATTAAAAACCGTTGATTGAAAAAAAAAAATAAAGACAAGAATAGAATAAATTTAAACTCCAACCCCTGGTTGGTTGTTTTACTGCTTTTTTAAAAACTTTTTTTCAGAGATTGATTCTGTTTATATCCTAAAATAGTAAAAAAGGTGAAAGTAATATAAGCTTGTTATTTGTTTGTTTACTTATTTAGACTAGGTCTCGCTATTTTAGCCCGTGGAACCGCAGGCTTTTGTTGCCCGGGGTATCACGGACTCAAGCCATCCCCACCCTCAGCTTCCCAGGTAGCTGGGATTACAGGCGCGTGCCACCACCCCCAGCTATTTTTTGGAACTAGGTCTCGCTACGGGCACCAGGCGGGACTCGAACCGCGATCCCTAGCCCGGCCGCTTCATAGGCTGAAGCTCACAGAGACGAGCCACCGTGCCCGGCAGCTTGTTTTTTAAAAATGTTTTTTGTACGATATTCTTTTGGTTCTGTTCAAAGTATGTCTTGGTTTAATTACCATTTGCCTCTCCTAACAGTAGGTTTCATCTGGAACCAGGGCTGATCTTTCTGCAAATGCTAGTTCTGCTACTCTTAATCTGTACTTCCCCCACCTTTGTAGGTGACTTGATTTCTGGTTAATAAGACTTAAGAGACAAATTTTTATAGAAGTAAAAAAAAAAGCAACAAACCAGCTGGTAATTAGATCTGTTGCAACCGGGATGGCACAGTTAGAAAGATGTTGCAATGGGAATTTCCACTTTGTATTTCCTGATCAGCCTGCTCAAATTGGCCTTTCTATCAATGGAGTGATTTTCCTCATTTTTATACAGGAAGCAGATTTGTGCTCATGGAAGAAAAATTCATTTGCCAGCTGCCCTGAAGTGCGTCTACTGGAGCAATGAAGTATGCATTCACCAGCATGTGCTGAGAAGACTCAGGGAAACCTTTGCTGGCTTTCAGGGGGATACTTGTTGAATTATGTAATTGGAACCTTGAAGAATAGAACCCACTGTCTAAAAATGGCCTTTATTCCTCTAAGTACATATAAACAGTTTCGTAGACTGGGAAACGTGACCTTAGAAAGAAGGGTGTTTTCAGGGGATTTGCAAGGCTGTCAGGGACTCTGCCTGCAAGCCCAGTGGGGTGCTTGGGCCTCTGGACCTCTGCCTACACTCTCCAGAAGTTGGATAAAACTGCATGGAAGCCAGCTGACCTCGGAGTTTTAAAATTTTTAGGTTGGACCAGTGTGTGGGATTTAAAAATGTAGTCACACTGTCTCTTTTTTTTTTTTTTTTTAATTAGGGGTGATGGTGTGCAAGTTTCAGGTTTTGCTATAATTTCAAACCACTGTTTTCTTGTCTCCATAAATTACATAACCAATCTTCCTGGCTAACCTGATTCAAGCAATGTAAGAGATAATTGTCCTATTTGAATCATTTATAAACTCAGTAGTATGTATCAGCATAAAGCTAACCTAGTAGCCAAAAATAAGATTGCTTTTTAGGGATTTTTGTTTTAAACTCAGGTGCCCTAACAGCAAAGATACATTTAATTTTCCAACATAGCACTAATTATTAATACCTATACTTTCATAGACCTTTTCTTATTTGAATTTGGTAACTCATGAGATAAGGTAGTTTTATTCTTAGCATCATCTTCATAGGATTATAATAGTGACTGGGGAAAACAGCCAGCACTGAAGCAGCCATGTGAGTCTCTCTCTGCATCCCTCAGTTGCCTCCACTTGATGCCCACCCTTCTATCCCAGCCCTCCTAGGCCTAGGTGTGCCCACTTAGGCATGCGCACACCCATTAGACCGGTTGCATCAGAGGTTGCATCAGAGCAGTGCAGCACCACAGGTGCTGGTCATAGAGGCTCATGGCTGGAGGGTAAAAGCCAAAGCTTTGTGTACAATAGTCTAATCCTCAGGGAGTCCTCTCGAGAAGCTGGTGCCCTCTTAAAGACAGTGCAGAGGACCTGTCTGATGACTTCACCTTGCTCATTCCTTTCCGTTACTACCCTATGCTGGCCTCTAATTCATTGAGGCTCTAGCAGTTTGTACACTTCCTGGTTCAACTTTATTGGATTCTGGCTGTTGGAGGCTTCATGAATTCTGGGTAAAACTCGAGATTTGAGATGGGAAACAAAGAAGTTCTCTTCTTGAGAATTCCTTTGGGGTGGGGAGAGGGCAATATCAACTTCATTGAGAGGTGCATAAAAACTCTTTACCTTCAAGAAGTTCAGCTTGTCTGGGAGAGACTAAGAAGCCCATAGCAGAATATGGTAACTTCCTCTAGGTCTCAGGATCACTGTTTTTATTACTGAGATAGGAGGTTTAACAATTCATTAGTCAAAATTAAAGCTATAGCTGGCAATAGTAGCTAGTATCAGAAAAACATAATGCAAAGCTTCAAGTATAGGCTAGAAGGGGCTAGGGAGGGAGCTGGGGAAGGTCCAGAACCTAGCTGGGGATCCGGAACAGTGTGGAGAGGTTCCAGCAATCAGAGGTCAGATCAAGGCAAAGGGTCAGACACAAATGAATAGCTGGGATCCAGGGCCATTAATGAAAAAAATGAGGACCAAACCAGGAGGGGGCAAGTCCAAGCTGCAGAGATTTGTAGGGGGCTGAGGGAGCCAGGCCAAGTGGGAAGAACAGATATAAGTGCATCAGGTTCAAGAGAGCACTGACAATCAAGCTCAGTTGAAGCCAGTGGGGCGCCCATGGGGAAAGCTGATGGAGGGAAGAACATGCCTGGCACAAAGAACCAGACACTCCTGTTTCCCACGTGGAGTAGCCACTCTAGCCCATCAAGATCCTTCACAAAAGCAGGCTTACAATGAGGACAGGTGTGTTTCCACTTCATATGATGGTGCCTCTTTTCACCCTTTCTCAGCTGAAGGTGCTTGACAGCAAGGGTGGGCTCCAAAGAGAGAAGTTTGGGTAACCAAAAATAACCCCTCCCCCCTTATCAAATCCCTCTGCTTGCCCTTGCCATTCTCTATTACATCAGAACTCACAAGGGACCTCAAGCCTCACTGTCACAGAGACCGAGTCACACCTGGAAACACTGGGTAAAGCTCAGGCCTCAGGATTAAAATGTGCAGTGGCATCTTATGTGTTGAATGTATGGATCTAGGAGACAGTGTGACTCAGGCAGTCAGGAGAAGCAGGCTGGCCTCACTCTATCCTTAACCACTTGCCTGAGTAACTTGCCCTTGTTTACTTCAACAGCAGACTACCCAATGGTGGTCAAATGGGGGAAAGGTGTTTCGGAGTTAGTAGCTGTTATTAGTAGTGGTTTAGTGCTGACATACTCTATCACTTATATTAACTGTAGAATTTTACAAATAAATACAAATTTTAGGAACCTCATCAAGCTTTTAACTCGCTTCCTTCTCTAAGCAGGCCTTAATTCTCAAAGGAAGGTGTCTGTATCCTCCCTTCAGCACAAGATTTAATAGGAACATCAACTGCCATTTCGAGCACGCTCAGGCTCACCTGTCGTGGTGAGTGCTGGAAAAGAGATCGCCTTCTAATAGAGCTTAGCCCACACCTCTTTATAAAGTTGCTTAGCCATTGCACGATGTCCCAGAACAGCTGTTTTGGTGAATCAAAGAATAATTCAAGGCAAAGCAGGTCAGATAAAAAACACTCCCAAACCACATTTCATTTCAAAACAGCTCCTGTCAACTAAGTCATGTCCGCAGCGGGAGTTTTGTTGAGGACGTGTAGGCAGTACGTGGCCTGCATGACAACTGCATCCCTGGCAGGCCTGTGTGATGAGGCAGCTCCAATGGGTCGGGCGTGCATGTGGGTATGAGAGTCACGCAGCTCAGCGACAGGACCGTGACGGCCGCCTTCAGCACCGAGACCAACACGACAAACTGCTTTCAGAAGGTTCTGAGATTGTGAAACTTCGGATCCTATGGGTGCCAGCCATTCTTCGAGGTATCATTTTACACTTGTTTTTCTTGGTAGAGTACTTTTCAGACTTCTCTTCTGAGGCTAAATTAGGAATTTCTGTTCCTTATTTGAGTTCCAAGAATTATGCCTTTCCTGCTCTCTGCCCAAATTGGAAGATACAAACCGTGGGAAAAAGTGTCTTTTTACAGATTGTGGACTAAGTTATCTAACTTGGTTTATTTAGCTTATTTGGGAAGACAAGAGAATCCATTTGCCCTCACTTTTCTTCGAGATGCAAATTTTTTTAGAGTTTCTGGGTTCTGCTTGCAAAGGCAGAGGGAGGCAGGCATAAAAGCTGATGGGTAGTCACCTGGTGTGTGCTCTGCAGTTTTTCCCTATCAGTTCAGGTTCCCCCTTTCAAGTATTTACTCCTCCTCAAATAGGAAAAGGAAAACAGGGAAATAGAAAAACAAGCCATACAAATAGCTCTGCGGGATTCATGAGACCCCAACTGTCCCAACAACCGTGCACTTGTGCAGTTCTGTTTGAGGCACTGCAGAGGGCTGAAGGAAGACAGCCTCTGCCCCTGTAAGCTTTGTCCATCTCAGTTATGCCTGGGAAGGATGTTGGTGCTAATTTTAGCTTCAGAGAACAAGATGCACAAAGGACAAGTATCATAAAGTATATGTGGAGCCAGAAACACAGATTTAAGTTCCTTGACTCACTGCTGCTCTTGCTCCAGACCACACAATTGTCCCCAAGTGAATTGCTGTTAGAATTGGTGCCTTCAGAGGAGACAATTGCTCATAATTGGTAGCTCGAAGCCACTTCACTGGGAAAGCGTGGGGTCGTGGAAGCTTTCAGAAAGACTCGACAGAGGCCTGAGTGAGTCAGACTCTTCTGAGTCATAGAGGTTTCAGGTCACTCATTTAGACTGACCCCTTTCAATCTTGTTTTTTCCTTTCAGGGAAGACAAGGGCCCTAAGGCAAAGATTTATCTACAGCAAGTAAGTGAAAAATAGTAGCGACCCTTTCCTATAACCCACTTCTGATCAGTGTACTCTGTTCCACCCCAGACGCACTGCCCTAAAAGGCAGAGGCCGGCCTTTGTGGCAAGCACCCACAGGATTTCCTTGCACCTCAGCTTTGGATCATAATCCCCAACTACAACAGGTCACTTGCACTGCCAAAAATTGTCATCTCGGAAAGTATTAAGTAGTCCATGTAACAAACACATGTAGATACACAAACCTGCTGAATAAAAATGAGATGTCCACCGCTACTTGATGGTATTCTTCCAGATTTTTACCCTATTCAAGTACACATTATTTTGTTTGAATGAAAGATCATATGGTATTGCTCTGCAGTTTGGTTTGTTCCCAGCTTGTTTTTAATTACTAAAAAATGGACTTTCTTATAAATCTATCCCATCCTTTGAACATTAGGGTCACAAATTAAATGTCTATAGGGCTTAGGCAATCATTTAAATGAGGAATCAGAGAAACGAGAAGTTTTGCATCTAATGGAATCAGAAACTACTGAACTATAGCCAACTGCAACTGCTACCACTTGAGAATGTGGGTCTAGAATCACCAAATCTGCATTTAAGTGCACCAGATTTTCAAATATTGATTCCTAGTTTATTAAACACTAGATCAATCAGCCAGTCTCCCATCCAGACACTACCTACACTCATCCTTTCGCAAAGACTCCACAGTGTCCCACAGCATGTCACACTTACTTGACCTTTCCCTATTTCTGGACCTTTAGGCCGTGACATTACAGCTGCTACCATGAACGTTCTCGTGTTTATCTGTGCTTGTACAAATAATTCCCAAAGTGCAAGTTCCAAATCAGCCTAGAAAAAGTTGTACCAACTTACAGGCCTGCTGCCAGCCCATGAAAGGGTCCTCTTCTGGGGAGCCGTGCACAGATTCCTGGGTGCTGCCCACAGATGAGATGCTGGTCTGGGATGGAGCCCAGAACTTTGTATTTTTTTAATCTCCCAGAGGATTCTGATGATGAGAGAGGTTTTGGAACCACTGTCTTAGATTACTAACAAGTTGTTGGGGGACCATTTCCAGTGAATTATAAAGGAAACTACAAATAATTTTATTTGCATTTCTCTGTTTCAGACTATTACCTCTAATTACAGCCCTCCACAAAAACATAAAAAGGGCTCTGCTGCTGCTGCTGTTTCAGACAGTTCAATCAGAGCAGAACAATAAATAAACCAACCCTGGAACCTTCCAGCAGCTTTTATTGGCACATCCTAGGAAAAAGTGCGGTAGCCATTTGGGAGCAAAAACCTGTATTCCAACAAGGTATTCAGTGTTATGTTTAGCATAGCACTGAAGCAGAAAGTTTACGTTCCCGAAGCAGCTGCCCCAGGTCACTGAGTGGTTTCAAAATCAATGGGTCAAGCCCTGCTGTTCTGTTAAGACCTGAAAGACAAGAAACAGACCTGGATATGCATCCTTGTTGTGGGATGACTGAAAAGGCAAGTACCAAGTTCTTTTTAACTCCAGCTGATTTCCCATTACAAGGATGGGTCTCAGCAGTGGTTCTGAAGTCTTTCCATTCTGTATCCGCAGAAGCAGCTTCTGCGTAGCACAAGGGCGTCACAGGACATGGTCATCGGGATGGTAGAGTTCACTCATCAGGCGGTAGATGTAGGAAGGTGCATTCCCACCAATGTTGGAGATAAACAGGGTGATGAGCTCTGGGGGAACGTAGTCAAACACAGGGCAATGGACACTGACTTTCTCCAGGATGTCCCCTGAAACGCAATCACATTGCTCAAGATCAAATGGAGGCTTCTGCTCTAACAATTAAACAGCACATAGAGTCAACAATGCAGGTATATGCGAGTACCCCAAGGAAAAGAAGCTGCATCAAAATGCAGGCTATCTAACCCGCAGTGGCTGCAACCTCTAGCTCAAATGCAGCCATCTCACAACTGGACATGAGCAAACCGAGTCCCAAGCACGCTAAGTTAAGCTGTTAAAGCGAACAGTCCCCACAAGAAGGATGTTCAATCCACTTATTACTTAACTAAAAACAAAAAAACGGAACTAATTTACACACACGTGTACACACACACACACACATCTGCACCTTCTGTGAAAGGCAAGACTTCTTCAGGAGCCACAAACTTGTGAAATGAATCCTCCTCATTGGGGAACTGGAAAAGAAAAGAAAAATAAGAATCTAGCAACTACCCTTCTAGCTATAATATCCAAGAAAAATAAAAAAGAGTATGTCCACATAGAAATGTGCACTCAAGTGCTGATAGCAGCATTATTCTCAAAGGCAGAAGCAATCCAACCGGCCGGCCCTGGACAAGAGAAACAGTCTGTGGTTTGTGCACATGATGGCACGTTCTTTAGTCAAAAAAGAACATAAAGAAAGTACTGTGAACCCTGAAAATGTGAACCTGGAAAATGTGCTAGGCAGAAGCAGCCACCACCAAAAGGGCACACATTTTATTTTTTTATATGAAAAAGCCAACAGGTGAACTCGGAGACAGAAAGCCAATCAGCGCTCACCAGGAGGTGGAGAGAGGAGGACCAGGGACTGAGGACTTGATGGGTACAAACTGTTTTTCCGGGGTGATGACGAAGTTTTGCAACTGAAGAGTGGTGGCTGCACATTGTGAATGCTGTGACTGTCCCTGAGCTGTACATTTTTCAATGGTTGTGCTATGTGAATTCCCCCTCAACTGAAAAATGAGACCCATGCCGAGGTCATGTAGGAAATCGCTTCTATCACTGATAAAATGGCTCTTCACTCAGCAATTGCTTACGGCCCCTCCCCGGAACAGGACACATAAAACCAATTCTACATTCCTCGTTTCAGCTTGCTTGGCACTTCAGAAATAGACAACCGGAGCGCAGCAATGTAAACCGAGAGCCTTCCCCAACTACATATTGTCCTGACCTTATTATCCTGTTTTCCTAAAACTGAGAGGTTGTAGCTATCGATTGTTTTTCTGGACAAGACTGCTGTGTTGTTTTTTTGCTGGCCTCCATGGGGTTGACTCCATTGAGTAAACGCAGAGAAGTTCCAGAGCAAGCAGGCTAAAGGTGCAGCGTTCCGGCCTGTATGCCTACCTTTTACCTTCCCTCTCCCTGGTGGGAAGACATAGCTGGAGACATACTTACCTGGGGCGAAAGCTTGAACATAGGTGCACAGACGATGAGCGGAGTGGAGTGGTGTTTTGCCGCCAGGGCTAGAGTGTGAGTTCCTGTCACAGCTCTCAGGGAACCGTTGGCCAGAATGGTCTTTGTACCAATGATCACCTTTGGGACAGGAAGGAAAAAGGGAGTCATCTTGGAAAGAGAGGTTTAGAGAGTCCCAGGGCAATGCAGGCTGGATGTGCATGCCTCAGTCTCAACATCCCAAGGGGTCATATACCAGTATAGGAAAAGGGGTTGGAGGCTCAGTATCACAGGTTGAGCATAAAGTGGGTTCTCGAGGACAGAATGGACAGAATGCAGGACAGGAAGCTGCAATGTCTACTGTTCCCAGCCCCGTCTTTCCTGGAAATCTATCATACTTCCTGAGATGCTGCTAGTCTTTCTCATTCACCCCCCTGCCACTGGCAAGCTCTCCGCACATAGTAAGGTGGGAGTCCTCTGCTGTATCCCTAGCAGCTAGCTCATTTAGATTAGTCCCACCTCATTCTTCCAATGCTTTCAACTGCAAAAAGCGGAGGCTACTCCAAGTTAAGGATGCTATAGAATGGGACCAGAAATCCTATCAACCCATTAAAAAGGCTTGCGTGTGCACTCCGACACACTGGCATTTCACAAGTATATACTTCATGAAGTGGATATGACTCCAAGTACACTCACCTTGTTGACTCTTGACATTACAGCAAAAATGGCAGCATCGGTCATTACAGTTGTCTCAATGCCAGCTTTGGACAAATTGACTGCCATTTCATGACCCTGCAATAGGAAGGAAGGGCTGATGCTGGGAAAATGAGAGGTAGCAAAAGAACTGTCAAATGTAACGGGATCTGGGGAGTTCCATGACATTACATGTACCCAATACACAATATCCAACAAACAACTCATTTTTCTGTCTACGGTGGGTAGTCTCTGGTAAGCTGCAGGGAAGGCTTAGGAGAAGCTAATAAATATTTAATTTCCACAGCTGCACCCATACAGCCAAAGAACTGGAAATACTACTGGTCTGCATAATTAGACATGGCTAACAAGACAGCTCCTGACTCATTATTTTCAACAACATCCTGCATCTTTTCATACATATTTCCTTTTTTGAGAGCTATTTTTCACCTAGGGATTCATTAAGGAAGATCAAACATCAGTTGCCCCCAAGGTAATGCGCCCTACTTTGATTCCTGAGAGAATATTTCTCTTTCCTTGGACCCAGTAATTCACTCAACTTTCTTAAACCAGTGTTTTAGGAATGTTCACAGTATAAACAACTGGAGAATTTAATTCAACATAGGCACAAACCCTACTGATACCCCCTTAATTTTTGTTTTTCTTAGCAAGTCCTCAGTCCCTCACCCTACCTGGCAGAAAGGTGCACACTCTGCCACAATGACATGGAACTTCCTCTTCCGGGCAGCCTCTTTGAGGAAGGCCTCTACTGTTCGGGAGAAGCCAATGGTCATGATCACCTCATTGGAGTGGATGTGCTCCAGGGCCTGCGCGGCAATGTTCTCTGTTGTCCCTTCTGCAAGAAAAGTTTTGCAAGGAAAATATGAAACCACGAAACTGCATACACACAGACATGACAGCAAGGAAAGGGAGTGTGCCCTTCACAGATTGCCCTCCCAGCAGAGATGGTTCACACGAGGTTTAATGCCAAATTTTCTTAAAAGTGCGGCTCTTCTGGAACCTTCTATCTCCCAAGTGCTCAGTCTGCCTTCTTTCTCAGCAGTACCCCTACTCATAGCCCTGGCCCAAACCCTACACCAACTCCTTATAATGAATTTTGAAGACAGTGAATTCAAGCAAGAGGTGATCCATTCTAGAAAAGTTTTAAGAGTGGCATAAACAAAGCTTCCCGTTAGAAGAATGTCTTCCCTGAAAAGTGGCCACGGTGCCACTCCAGAAGAAAAAGGGGGAATTTGGAAGCAGCAGCTCCATGGGGCAAGGACAGACCAAGCTTCTTTCAACCCTTCTGACTCTAAAGTATCTGCAGGTCTCTTGAATCACAAAAGACAAGGGGAGTGGGGAGGTGTGTGTACAAAATTCAAGAAGCTGTGTAGTGAAGTAAGGTTATCGACTGCTATTTTGGGGAATGTAAAGTATTAAATCATTTAAAAAAAGAGAAAGCTCTATCCTGGTAGGCTCGCTACTCCAGTGGCTTTGCAGTCTATAAAGAGCTGGTGTGCAAAGTAACGTAGATAGGGTCCTGTCTTGGTCCTGTCACCTATCCCAAACCCTTCGAATCAAGATGGAAGACAAAACTTCTCAGAACTAGAAGACTGGGAATCTCCCAGCTCGGCAGACAACAGCCTCTGTTCCCTCATCCTCCTGTGACCTAGCCTATCCACCCAGTGATTAGGGCTCTCACCCAGTTCCACAAGCAGCTCATTAATTGCCTCAATGATATTGGATTGAAGTTGAGCATAATGGATGCTGAAATCCTCGCTAGGGTCTCCGGATGTTAAGAGTTTGTGCAGAGATTCTTGCTGATCACTCTCGTCGCTGCGTCCACGGAGTCTACAGAGGCAAGAACCAAAGAGAGAGGTGAGGAGAAGGCGTGGTCCTTTTAAGGAACAAAAAGAAGCTGCTCACATCCAGTGAAGGCAGGGAGAAAGGTTCCTGCAAACAGCATCCCTGGGTCCATCCCCGAGCTCAGGACCTGGGCCTGACCTGCCATACTCCTCCCGGATGATCCTGAGCACTCTCCGCACCATGTTGCCCACCGTGGTCTCAGAGGGCTGCGCGGTCGTCATCCGCCGGCCCTCTCTGCGAATCAGTTCCATCAGCTCCTCTGCAGGCCAAAGAGAGAGGGTGAGCAGGATAGCGCACAAGTAAGCCTGGGCAACGTTCCGCCAGGGCGCGGGAACGCAAAGTGACCAGGGACGCGACGGAGGTAAGGCCGGCCTCACCCGCGTTGCTCCACCGGTGGTCCCTGATGATTCGGCACAGCAGCCCCAAGGTCTCCCGAGCCATGTCCTCGGAGCTGCGGCACCCGCCGCCCCTTTTCAGGGCCTCCACGAAACTCTCGATCCTCTCGGACAACTCCGAGCCCTGGTCCGAGGCTCCCGGCATCTCGAAAGGAGTCGTCTCGCCGGCTGAATCCACACCGGCACTAGCCAAACGGCTTACACTTCCGGGGCGGGAGGGGTCGACTTCCGCTCTCCGGCTAAAAGCCAGTTTAGGAGGCGAGGGCCACGCCCCCCGCTGCCTGTTCCGCCCCCTCCATGTGTCTGACCCAATCAAACACGTAGAACGCGAGTGGTTCAGTTACCGCGTCCGGCCCGCAAGCCTAAGGGGCAGAAGGAGCGGAAGCGGCGTTTCCAGCCTTAGACGCGGAGCAGCTGTGAGGCCGCGAAAGGGTAGCTAGAGCTGTTGCTATGGAAACTGCCTGTCACCACGCCACGACCTGAGGCAAAGCGGCAGAAGTTGCCGCCCTCCTTCCCAGTCCCTCCGCGCGGCGGATCGCCTGGTCTAACACAGACGCCACGCGCCCACTGGCCTTTGTAGACGGCCCGGTACGATGCTGTGCTACTGCTCAGTACAAGTTCTTTTGCAACTGTGTCTCTGTGTCAGATCCTTGAGGGCAGGGGCCAGATCTTTTTTGCCTTTGTTTCCAAACGCCTCGTAGCTCTACTATAAACTGGAGGAATCTGGAATGAGACAGAATACCAACTAGTAAGAATAGTCGAAGTGGGAGCTAATATGTGAGCAAAGAAGATGTCTTTTCTTTTGGTCAAACTGCAGATGCTGGAGAGTATAATGCAATACCAAAGGCTAGCATTTAGTTAAATCTTATTCGATGTTGGGTACCTAGTATGTGCATTTCTTAAATGCAACTCTAGGGGGTAAATCCTCTTCTCATTTTACAGATTAAGAAACTGACCCACCGAATTTAAGCACCGACGCATCCCTTTAAGCAGTAAAGGGATGTGTACATATTTAAATCCAAGTCTATGTGAAAGCAAAGTCTTTGTGTAATGAGAATCTCTAATCATTTTCTTCAGATAAATTTTTAGAAGTGGAATCCTTGGGACTTTTTTTTTTTATGACTTTTGGTACAATTAACATTCCCCCCCCAAGGATGACATCAGTATCAAAATCTGACAAATATACTACAAGAAAACTACAAATATGTAACCTTCAAGAACCTATTTCATGTAAAAATTCGCTACAAGTTATTTGTTAAGCAAACCCAGCAGTACAAAGTTTGATATATAATTACTAAGTACAATTTATTGATTGATTGATTGATTGATTGATTGATTGATTGATTGATTGAGACTAGGTCTCGCTATTTTTGCCCGTGGAACCGCAGACTCACGTTACCTGGGGTACCACAGACTCAAGCAATCCCCAGCCTCAGCTTCCCAAGTAGCTGGGATTACAGGCGTGCGCCACCACGCCCAGCTTTTTTTTGGTACTAGGTCTCGCTATGGGCCCCAAGCGGGACTCAAACAGCGATCCCTGATTGCCGCCGCGGCTTCCTAGACTGCCGCCTACAGGCATGCGCCACCATGCTGGGCCACCAAGTACAATTTATATAGGAATGTAAATCTGTGTCAATATTTGATAATCAATTTAATCTGCCACATTAACAATCTTAAAAATGCAAGCAGTTCTTAGATGCAAGGAACTTTTGACAAATTCAGCAGTCATGTATAATTTTAATAGAAGGAAAATTCAACTTGATGAAGATATCTACAAAAACCCTACACCTTAGCATATTTAATGGGCAAGATTGTTTTCTACATAAGATCAGGAACAGGAAAAGGATTTCCATCTTCACCACTCTTACTTAACATCATACTCAGTCCTCTACAGTACAATAATGCAAGAAAAGTTAAAAAAAAATTACAGCCTGAAAAAGAAAATACAGCCTATTCCTAGAAAACATGATTATTTACTTAAGAAAACTCAGAGGAATCAAGCAACAATAACAAACTCATAGAATTAATAAATTGATTCAGTGAGGATACAGTTCAACACACACAAGTTAATCACTCTCCTATACACTGGTAATAAATAATCAGAAACCTACATTGAAAACATAGTAGCTCCCCAAAACCACAAATATATATGTTGGTTTTAACCATAATAGGCTTTAATGTTTTAAAATTCTCTTAGTTTACATGATTACGAGCATATACCACATTCTCATTAATTTGGATGTTATTATTTTTCTGGCTATCAAGTCATTAAAAATGAGGTATATATTATTTTATGCATACTAGAGAATACACCCGTGTGTGTTATATTTATATGCAAGTGTGAAACATGACAGCAAATTGAACATACATGAATCCATCTCTCAACTTAAAAACAAATTCTCAAGTTCATAGTTATTGAAAGTGGACAGGTGGTCATCAGAAATTGGAGAGCTGAGTATTATTTCCTGTATACAGTCTTGGTTTTACAAGAAAAGAGTTTTAGAGAAGGATGGTAGATGATGGATATGCATTTACATTGTACAGTAATGTAAATGTACTTAATACCATGAATTGTACACTTAAAAATAACTAAACTGGTAACTTTAATGTATATTTGTATTATATGTGTATTTGACCAGAATTTTTAAAAATGTGATGTACCTATTTAAAACCCTAAAATAGTCAATACTATCCCATCAGTGTTTATGTACTTTTTCTATCCCATTTCCAACCTATCTCCCACACTCAAGGATAACTACTGGGTTGCTAAATTTGATATTCCTTTGCTTTATGAAAATATTATTTATAATAATTAAACAGCATATTTTTTAAACAGCTTGTTTTTTAGTTTTTTCAAATGAATTATAACTTTTCACAACTTGCTTCTTCCACTCAATATGACATTTTTACAATCCACCTATGTTGTTATATGCATCTGTAATTCTCTCATTTGCACCACTACGTAATATTTCATCATGTGACTCTACCACAATTTATGTATTCCTTTTCCTTCAGTAGATATTTGGGTTGTTTCCAATTTTTTTTTTCTTGGAGGGGGTGAATATAAACTATAAATATTCTTGTGTATATTTTGGCATACCTATAAGCGGAACAGCTAGGTCATAGGCTATGTGAATATTCAACTTTATAAATAGTGCTAGCTTTCCAAAGTGGTTAAATCAATGTATGCTCCATCCAACAAAATTTTAAGGTTTCCAGCTGATTTAAATTCTTACCAACATTTGATGTTATTAACTTTTATTTTGGAGAATCAGGTGGATATCTAAAGACTGAGATCTTAATTTACTTTCCTGATTACTAATGAGGCTGTTAATTTACTACATGTGTACATATACATGAATTGTTTGTCTTGTCTGCTTCATGTTGGGTTTTTAAAAAATATTTTTCGAATATATTTGTAGAAGTTCTTTATATATTCAGAATACTACTCTTTTCAGATATTTGGCTTAAAAGAGCCTTTCCCTGGCTTGTCATTTTTCATTCACTCTGAGATGTCTTTGAACAGATTTCGATTTTAATATATCTAGTATCAACCTTGTCTTTTATAGTTATTGCATTTTTTGTTTCTTTATTCACTCCCTAAACTCATAAGGATAATTGCCTGTGTTTTCTCCCAAACATTCTAAATTATACATAACTTGGAATTACTTTCTTTGAAGGGATAGGTGGAAGTTCAATTCTGTTTTTTTTTTTTTTTTTCCTTTTCTTTCTCCAGTGATTTCTCAGTGCCACCACTATACTATGTCAAGTTTCTAAAGTGTGTGAGTCTATTTTGGGGACCTCTATTTTGTTCCATTGCTAAATTTGCCTACCCCTCAATCAGTATCTCATTATGTTAATTACATTGTCTTTTTTTAGTCTTTCTATCTGGTAAGAAAATCTCCCATATTTCTTTAAGAGTTTCTTAACTACATTGAGGCCTTTGTTCTTTTATACATTTTTAAGAAATAACTGTCTATTCTTTTAAAAGAAACCGTGGAGGTTTGATTGGGATTACTTTAAATCTCTCCATGATTTTAGAAGAAGTGACAACTCTTAGATACTGAGTGTTCCTATTCATAAACATGATATATTTAAGGCTTTTTTTGTGTTGTTTAGTAAAATTTTATTATTTTCTCCATGTAAGTCTTGCACATCTTGTTTAAGATATATTCCTAGGTGTTTTATCTGTTACTATTATAGATGATTAACCATTTTCATCATTGTTAAATTGATAGAGAAAATACAAAATTTTTAATATTGCATTTCTTTGTTCATTAATTAAAATGAACTTTTTTTCTTGAGAAAGCATTAGTTTACAAAACTATTCAGACTTCGTTACATTTTCTTATACCCACCCCCAAATGTCCAGTCCCGTCCAAGCATTTGGTCCCTTCTATCCACCCCTTCCCTTCTCATGACCACTCTGTTGTCAGATTCTTAACGATTTGATTTTGCTTCATTTTTTCATATTCCACAAATGAGAAAAATCATATATTTGTTTTTTTCTTCTTATTTCACTTAGCATAATCCACTCAAAGTCCATCCATGTTGTTGCAAATGGCATGATTTCATCTGGTTTTGACTGTTATTCCATTGTGTATCTATACTGTAGGTTTATTTATTCATCCATTGTTGAGTGCTTGGATAGGCTGCCTAGAGTTATTGTGGTCTTAAGACTGAGGATAAAGTTAAGATTTTGAGAATGGTAGGACAGAAAAACAGAGAACCACTAATGGATTCTTGGTCACAAGGGATTAGGGAGACAAGATCTTAGGCTCTTAATAACATCAACAATTACCAGGTATTTTATATGTATTAAGTCTTTTCACTTTTACAATTCTATGAGGTACTATTATAATCATTTTTAAAAGGGAAGTTGAGGCACAACTAGGATAAGTAACTTGTTCAATGTCATATGTCCAGTAAGTAGAGCTTGTGTGAAAACCCAACAGCCTATATTCAGTCTCCATTGGTAGTTTATCTACTCCATGCCTCTTGTTAAAGCCACTGTGTGAAATCAACAAATACATATGTAACCCTACTTTTAGACTTCTTAATATAAGAAATGACAGACTTCTCAGCTCCTTATGTAACTTTGAATGCCGTTTTCTGTCACAGGTCAAAACATCTTGACATTGTGTATTTATCTTTCTCTAGTTGATTTATATTAATGATACCAATAATCTGACTGTAATTTGTATGACTGTATTAGCATTTTTTGAAAGCTTGCCCCAGCTCTTAAGTATTGCTATAAGGTTTTATTTTTACTTACATATATATATATATTTATTTATTTATTTAGGGGGGACTAGGTCTCATTTTTGCCCATGGAACTACAGGCTCACGTTGTCTGGGGAACACAGATTCAGGCAATCCCCAGCCTCAGCTTCCCAGGTAGCTGGGATTACCAGCATGCACCAACAAGCCCAGCTATTTTTTGGGACTAGGTCTCACTGTGTTGCCCCGAGCAGGACTTGAACCGCGATCCCTAGTCCCAGCCACTTCATAGGCTGAAGCTTACAGGCATGCACTACCATGCCCGGCTGCTATGATTTTAAATCCAAATATCTTTCCACAAGACAATTTAGAAAAATGTAGCAAACTTTTTTTTTAAAGGAGGTAAAAACAGGTTTACTTATTTAAAAGGGCAAAGCAAAGTCACTGAGGGGATAAGGAACTACTTTGGTGATCTTACCCACCAGTTCAGTCTCTAGTCCAAAAGGCTACACGTGGCCTTGAGCCATGTGCTTCCTCAAAATGGCGACTGCCTCACCTTCAAGCCAGATGAAGAAACCAAGATGGTGTTGTTGCTCTTTCTTCCAAAGTGGGAGATTAAAATTCAATGAGGAAACCAGGATGGCGTCGTCAATTCTCCTCCAAAAGGCACAACTCCAGCTTCTTTTAGCTTCAACTCCAAAGCGGCCCCAAAGCGGCAAAACTCAGTTGATATAACAGCAGCGGTCACTTCAGATGTCTCATGATGGAAAAAGCAACATAGCAAGTTCTCTTCAGGTCTCCAGACAATTCCCAAGCTTCGCAGTTTCTAAGTTAAACCAAGTTCTCAAGTACCACGTCTCCAAGTCAGCTCACACGGGTCACACATGTCTCCAACATGCTTCCCCAGGCTCCAAGCGGCCCAGGCTAGGGCCTGGGCCCTGCCTACTCCCGCACCTGGAAGCCGACTCCTCCTGCTCCTCTGCTCTCTGCAAAATGTAGCAAACTTTAAGAAAGTTAACGTCTAGAAATTTATCCTAAGGAGAAATAAACAGAAAGATTTACCCATAATATCTTTCACTTTATTATTATATTACAAAAAGCAGAAAGATACCTAAATATTAGGAATTTGTGTTAGGAATTTGTGTTAGAAATTAGAGTATAGCCATGCAACATAATATCATGTTTTAGAAGACTAATGACACAGGAAAAGCTTAATGATAAAGAGAATTATTTAATTATTGATAAGACAGTAAGTTTAAAGTGCAGTTTGCATAGTCACTTGAGAAAACACTTTGATAGTTCCTTTAAAAACTAAAAATGGATTTGTAATTCAGCCCAGAAGTTGTATTCTTGTTTATTTATCCTAGAGAAATAAACTTAGTCCAAATAGGAACTTGTATATGAATGCTCATAACAGCTTTGTTCATAATAGCCCCACAATATAAAGTACCCAAATGTTCTTCTATTGTTGATGTTTAACAAACTGGAGTGAAATACTCCTTATCAGGTAAAAGTAATGAAACTTTGATAACAACTTAAATGAACCTCAAGGAAATAATGCTTAGTAAAAAAAAAAAAAGACAATTTCAAAAGTATGCATACTGTATAAATCCATTTTAGTGACTTTCATGAAATAACATAATTATAGAGAAAAAGAGTAGATTGAGGATTGGGATGGATGAAGCCATGGGAGTGACATGAAGGATAATTAGTTGAGTCAGTTGAGGTGATGGTTATGTAAGGCTACATGTGATAAAATTGCATGGAGCTATATACACAAATGTATGTGCAACTGGTGAAATCAAAACGAGCTCTCTGCATTGTACCAATGTCAGAATTTTGGTTTTGATATCATATGATAGTATAAGATATTCCCATCAGAGGGAGCAGAGGTACAGGTGATTTTCCTCTCGGTCTCCTGAGAATCTACAATTATTTCAAAATAAATAGTTAAAAGTTTATAAATCAGAACTTATAAAATAAAAGCATCTATTTAAAAGAAAATTGTGAAGCATTATATAATATTACTCTTTCTATAACTATTAAATGACTTAATGCGAAAAAGGTGATATAAGTGACTGTTTAAACTTCAATTCTTCAAAAAAAATGATACAAAATAGTATATTTGATGGAATCTCAATTTCATTAAAAAAATAAATGTTATTCAAGTTATTGTTATGTTTGTAATATAGACACACACTGAGAGGATGCACATGGGTGATTTGGTGGAGGGTGAAAAAGATTATAACTGTTGAGTGTCCAAGGACATGAAATACAGAGAAACCAAGAATGAAAAAAGTTAAGTAATCTTCAGTGTGGTTTTAATACCACCATACACATACACATATGATTTTAATGCACATACATGTACATACAAACACATACCCATACAGATATAGACACGGTATGTGATACATATATCTAAATGCATACATGTAATGTGTATGCTCAATATGCATGAGATACATACAAGTAAGTGTTCATGTATACACATTCACAGGGCCCACACCTGTATAGCTACACATTTGTTTATATATATATATATATATATATCATGTTTTTGTAACATGTTATTCACACACAGAGAAGTGTATTTATGTGCATGGAAGTCATGTATAGCAAGATGTGGTTATTTCTGGAAAGTATGATTAATTACAGGTTTATCAAAAACCCTGAATTGCCCTCAATCATTCTCCTATAGTAATAGAATTTTAGCTGGGCACATCACCCTGTAATAATAATTACATTTCCCAATCTCCCCAGCAGGTAGATTGGGGCCACATGCCTATGTTCTTACAAGAGGCTAGAATGGAGGTGTTATGTTGCTGTTTTTGAGAACTTTTCCTAGGAGAAAGTGGTCATGAGTCCTGGGCCTCTTTGTCCCTTTCTCTTTGTTGCTTTTCTGCTCTGCCAGCTTAGCTGATGAGAATGCAGACCACACGCATGGGTGGTAGGGCAATGAGCTGGCAGGAGCCTAGATACCTAGGCCTCTGGAGCAAAGCTCCCATACCAGCCTGGACTTTGGACCTCAGGAAGTTGAGGGAAAATAAACATCAGTCTTGTTTAAGCCACTGTTGTTATCTTGGGGATTCTATCACATGCAGTCACACCCAATGTTAACAAATACAAAAGTGATTTTTATTTTCATTTGTGTACTGTTCTCTAGTGTCCAAAATCTCAACAGTAAATACATCCCATTTATAATCATAAAGAAAAGCTACTTGTAAGAAAGGGAATTCTCAGTCATTCTCCTGACTGGGAGTATGACAATGTTGAACCAATCTTTCAGATTTTCCCAAAGCTTCCTAATTTCAAAAGTTCTGGGTAACACCTACATAATTATCAAGTCAAAATTTCTGATCTTAATTTGGTTAACATGGTAGTTATAATGATTCTCAACTTGGGGCAGGGAGGCGGACCAAAATATTTGTGCCTTTCTCCTTCGGGTCTAAAGAATCTCTTAGGCCATCGGATCACTTCCTTTTCCTGAAGCACTTTGACTCAACACTTGGGCATGTGAATGCACTGCTGTTTTTATCCTCCTCCGATTGTTTTGGTGGATAAGTCATGTCTGTACGCAACCTGAGAACAAGTGCTATTGTAGTGGACACCTGTTGTTTTTGTCTACCCTGAACCCCCTTTCCTTTGTGAACTGCCCCTCCTCATCCCATGTCATTCAGGTGCAACTGTCAATCCCAGGGCCTCCTGGTGCCCCAAGCAGCTTCTAGCTGTACCACCCAGGTCTGGTCATTCACCTAATTGCCATGCTGATTGGTTGTGCAAAGCCATCCAGTTCTTTCCTGTGATTTACTGGATGGACCCCAAAAGAAAGCAAGTTTTTGTCCTTTAGTTCATGTGCCGTAAGGAGATTAGCTACTTTCCTGTTAAATGGAGAAAGTCAATCTATAGGAGAAAGCCAGGCAAGTGTATCAGGAGAAACAGGAGCCAGAAGAGCCGGATCACAGAGTGAGGGAGAAAGAACAGACGAGATGCTATTAGAAATGAGCTGATGAACCGGACGTGGTAGTGTGTGCCTGTAAGCAACAGCTTATGGAGTCGTGGTTGGGACTGGGGATAGTGGTTTGAGTCCCACCTGGGACAACACAGCGAGACCTAGTCCTCCCCCCAAAATAGCTGGGTGTGGTGGTGCATGCCTGTAATCACAGCTACCTGGGAAGCTGAGGCTGGGGATCGCTTAAGTCCATGGTACCACGGGCAAAAGTAGCAAGACATAGTCTCAAAAAAAAAAAAAGAAAGGAGCTGAAGATGCAGGCCCGAGGCAGAGCCACACTTGGACTTCTCAGCAAGCCCCCTCTGACTACTCTGAACTGCTGGAGCCTTGAGTTCAGCTGCTCATGTGTCCTCCAAGGAGTCCAGTCTTACTTCAGTCAAGGTTGGTGGTCATTATTAATTGATTAACTCTTCTAGATTAGAAGCTAATCTTGGTCTAAATGTGGACTTGTATTTTTGAGGAATCTGGCTCTGTTCCTGAGATTCTCTGTGTAGGGTAAATGAATTTTCAGGACTTTCACCCTTTCACCATTGGCCTCTATGACTAGCACCTGTGGTGTTGCACCCGCCCCATGACTGTACGTGTATGTGTGCATGTGGGAGTGGATTCACCTGGGCCTGAGATAGAGGGGATAAAGGAGCATGAGAGAGAACTGGAACAGAGTATGCGAGAGCATGTGAGGATACCAGCGAGAGAGAGCCCAGAGAAAGAACATGAAGATTTCTGGGGGACTTGGAGGATTGAGGGTCTGGGAGCCTGCCCTGCCCTGTCTACTTTGTCTGTGTAACTGGTAGAACAAATAAAGAACCTACCAAGAGTCTGATTCTTGCACTACAATGGCGTCATGAACAGGATGTTGCCTTACACCCTGCCACTCAATCATGGTCAATTATTAGGAAGTTGGAGGGAAATTCTAATGACAGACAAAGGTAGTGGTGCCAGGACATGTGATTAGGAAATTAAAAGCGGCTAGTCTTTGTAATTAAGAGTGTGTATTAACCCTTGCTCTTCATAAACTAAAATATTCAATACCTAACACATACTTACTGAGTACTTTATACCACCTGTCATCTGCATGTTAAAGAATAACCCCAATATTAGGGGAAACACAAAAAATTACCCTTTAGGTTTCAGAGGATTTTACTTTTCCAAAACTCATGGTCCTTAACACTCTTGGTCTCTGCAAAAGTCCTGTGAATTGGGCTGGTTTGGTCAGCAGATCAGTTATTTCGTAATTGACACATCCACCCCATGTGAAAATGTACCAAGCAAAACAAACAAAAACAAATAGTCTGTGAGGGAGAAAAAAAAGTGGTAACCAAGGGCCACCAGCCAGTTACCCTCTCAGCCACAGAAGCAGTGGAAGTGAATGTTAAACTCTAAAAGCTTGGATGGGGCAGTCAAATGACAACCATTAATACCTCAGCTCTGCTCCTCCCGAGCTGGGCAGTCTTGTCTGTTGGTAGAAACGACCGTACCAGTGACATCGATAAATGATAGCAATCACAAAGGTTGCTATCTTTTAAGAAGTAGGCCTGGGTATCCATTGCATAATTGAGGGAATTTTTTGAAGTCTCTGCAAAGGGTGATTCTAAAGGATTTAATAAGGATCTGGTTGTAATTCTGAAGACAAGATAATCCAGAGAAAAATAACACCAGCTTTTGTTTCTATAACTCTTCTCTCTCAAGAACAAATCAGTTATTGTAACTCCCTGAGAGCATTTCTGCGAGGGCGCAGCCCTTCGGCAGGCCTGTGTCCTGGGTCTGGACAGCTTCCTGCCACTCTCCCTCTGCGCAGGAACAACCCGGGGCCATCAACCTGCAGATGGAGGTTCTGGCGGCTCCCAGAGACCTGAGGCTCACCCCCTCCCAGCTGGCTCCTCTCCTTTGCTGGGATAGTTTCTATCTCTGGTTTGATGCCTGTGGCCGGCAACAGCCTTAACAACAGCCAGCCATTGTGAGACTTCGAGTGTGGTTTGATTAATTGGTTCCTGACCAGAGTGGGAAAGGAAAGGCGGGGTGGGGGAGATTTCTCAAGGCAGCTTGCTACGTTGTGCAGAATGCAGCAGGTGAGAATAGACCTGAGACTCGAGACTGGAGTTCTTTTCAGTGGCAGCTCATTTCACATCTTGGGGCTTCAGTAGTGAGAACCCCAGCCCTGACCGTCTTCCACTTATGCTGTGTGGGAGGCTTGGCAGATAGCCCATGTAAAGCTCCCACAACTCCACGAGGTGAATGGTAACATCTTCATTACGTGGTGGGGTAAGGACAGGTTAAGCGACAGGCCCACACGCCCTGTGGGGCAGAGCTTAGGTTCTGACCCAGGTTCGTCTGTTTCTAGAGATGTCCACGGTGCCTCCTGATTCCACGCCATCCACACCCTTCATGTTAGAGGGAGATAATGGCCTCTGGGGGTCAAACAGGGGCCAGGCAGCCGGATGCAGCGGCACATGCCTTTAATCCCAGCCTTGGGAGGCTGAGTCTAGGAGTCGCTTGAGTTCGTGGGTTTGAGACTACCCCGGGCAACATAGCGAGACCTAGTCTCTGAGAAAACAAAAACAAAAACAACAACAACAACAACAACAAACCATGGGCCAGGCTTCTTCCACCATCTCAGACCTTTAGGAATGTAAGTCCCGGGTCCCTGCCTGGTACAAGGGTGAAGAACCAGCAGGTGAAATGAGTGGCAGCCTCTGACAGCTCTGCTCAGGTCTTGCTAGGATCTCTACTCTCACCTAAGGGTGCCGGGGGAGGAGATAGAAAAGGGCCCTGTCGGTTTCTGAATCCACCTGCCAGTTCCTATCCCGAAGGGAAGACAGCAGGGAACATTTCAGGGCTTACAGCCCCTGCCTGGGGTGAACAGCTCCGTGGAGCCTGTGGGAAAACCTCAGCGGAAGGAGGAGCGTCACCATGGTGCCGCCTCCTGCCCACGGCTTGGCTCAGCAGGTTCCCAAGTGGCCTAACTTCCTCCCCCACCCCACTCCCAGCAGTCCCCAAGGAGCCAGGGAGGCCACTACAGAGCTGGCCCTCAGTCAGGCAGGCTTCCAGGAGTCCCTTCCCCACCCCACCCCCCAGGGAGCTTCCACCTCCGGAGAGCAGCCCCGCTGCTCTGCTGGGTGTGTGGGGCTGGCAGGCCTCTTCCCGCTCCCTCGGCCACGCACCACCGGGGCTGGGGGCTTCTTCTGCAATAACAGGGCTCTGGGTTTGGGCAGTTGTTTTTGCAGCTGGGTTGGGGCGGAGCAGCGGCGGGAAGGCGTCTTGGGTACTGACTGTCTGAGAAAACCCCGAGCCCACATTCCCACTAGGGCTGGAGCAGCCCCTTCAGACCAGTGGCGCAGCCCTTCCTGGGGAGAAGTCCCAGGGGCAGGCCTGAGCTAGGAGGAAGGCAGCGAGGGAGGAGGCCAGTCAGTAGAGAAAAGAGAGTGGGGGAGCCACCTCCCCAGGGGAAAGCCCCATGAGGCTTTCCCCTCATGTCCAACCACAGGGGACTCAGCGCGCGCGTACACACACACACACACACACACACACACACACAGACCTGGGGGACGCTGAGCGTAGACTCACTTAAACATCAAATAAAACAAAGCAAAATCTCATTTATGAGGGTGAAGATGTTGGAAAGTAAAAACCATAAAGATTCCCCCAAATTCCATCACTCAAAATATTCATTCGAAACATTTTGTTGTATTTCCCTATAACCTCTTTAATTGTGATAAAATATACATAAATTTTACGATGTCAACCATTTTTAAGTGTACAGTTCCTTGGCACTAAATGCATTCACATTCTTGTATGACCATCACCATCTTCAGAACTTTTTCTCTTCCCCAATTTAAACTCTCTTTTCATTAAATGCTAACTCCCTGGACTAACTCCTCACACTGCCCTGGGCAATCACCTCTCATGAACCCCACTACTCCCAGCACCTCATAGAAGCAGAATCATGCGGTATCTGTCTATTTCATGTCCTAAAGGTTCATCTGTGTTGTTGCATATGTCAGGATTCTTTCCTTTTAAAGGCTGAAATATATTTCACTTTATAGACATCACATTTTGCTCTCCATCAATAACTTATTTTAATATAATTAGATCTATTTTGTCAGTTATTAGACGCATGTTCCATGTCATTAAACACTTTCCCTAAACATGGCTTTTAATGTTTACCTGTAATCCCATATGTGGATAGAAATAGCAAAATAATTTCAGCCAGTCTCTTGCTATTGAATCCTGAAGTATCGCCTTTGTTTGCTATTATAAATGACATTGAGAAGAACATCTCTGCAGACAATTTTGTGTCCTTCCTGCAACCTTGCCTGACTTCTGGCATTTCAGATTATTTCCCAAGGGAGTGTGTTAGAGTGGAATTGCTCATCAATGTTATAAATACTCCCCAGTAAATATCACCCCAAATTTTCCAGAAAAATTAAGACTATCACTCCTCCCATGAGTTGTGTAAGGAATCCAGAACCTTCTGCTCCTTCACCACTCCTTGCGTGCCCGACACTGATGAGCTCTGAGAAAGGCGACCATCCCACAAGCAAGGGTTCAGAGCCACACCATCCTTGAGAGCTTCTTAGACACCCGTGGGTGGGCGTGTCCAGTCAAGGTGACTAGTTCTTGATGGCCGTGGGGCAGGGTGACTCTGAGGGAGATGGCAGTGCAGAGCCAGCCTGGGGGCAAAGAAACAACAAGGGTGGGCATCCAAATCCTATTGTAGAGTGAGTGTCCTCATCCTAGATCTGGCCTCAGGACCACTCTATAGGCTCCCACAACTGCCTGCTAACCCCATGCAGAGGACTAGCTACAGAAATGATAGTCATATTTCTGAGGACTTACTATGGGTCAAGTCCAGATACTCCTCTCACAAGTCCTGTGCCACAAACACCATTATTGCCCCATTTTCAAAAATTAAATAATTTATTTATATATAATTTTCACATCTTTGTGATCTCCAGGGTTCATCCCCCCACCCTCCCCGACCATTCCCACCCTGTCCCGCCCCCCTCCCTGAGTTGTGTACTTTAATTTGGTTGTTGGCTTGTTTCGACTTTTCTTCATGGCTTTTTGTTTATCTTTCCTATATCCCATATAATAGTGAAACCATTTGGTTTCTGTCTTTTTCTTTTTGACTTGTTTCTGCCAATATGATTTCTTCTAAGTCCACCCATGTTATCATAAAAGCATCCAATATGTCATTTTTAATTGATGAGTAATATTCCATTGTGTATATATACCACATCTTTTTCATCCTGTCATCTGTACAAAGCCATAGTAATTAAAACAGCTTGGTATTGGTACAAAAACAGACAACCACACCAATGGAACAGAATTGAGTGCCCTGAAATAAAACCACACATGTATAGTCAGCTAATCTTCAACAAAGGAGTGAAAAACTTACACTGGAACAAGGACAGCCTCTTCAATAAAAGATGCTGAGAAAATGGTCCAAAACATGCAAAAAAAAAAATGGACCAAGACAGCTCCCTCACTCCATGTACAAAAATCAACTCAAAATGGATAAAAGACTTGGATGTAAGACCGGAAACCATAATATTGCCCCCATTTCATTGACAGAGTAACTGAGTTCCACAGTCAGCACACAGTTGATGTGTAGGAGAGCTGGGATTCATACTCTGGTGTCTCCAACTCTAGAGCTTGTGGTCTAGACTACCCCCATGTTTTGCCGCTCACGGGGGTTCTATTTGTACCTCCAAATACAAGAGAGGAGATAGGAAAGAACAGTGCTGAATGGTCTTTAGCGGGTGAGATTTGGCTCTGTCCTCGCTCCTCAGCCTTGTCCAATCCTAGGCTATGGACCCCTGGTCCCTGGGAATGAGGAGAGCTCTATGCCCAAGGGGACTGGGCTGAGGCAGGGATGGGGACAGACCTGGAGGGGGTGGCTGGGGACTGCACAGCACACAAAGAGACTGATTGTGTTACAGAGTCGACTCTTTGGGAAAATAAGCACCATAAAGTCATCTTGTTGTGAACAATCTGGTGTCTCAGAGACCCAAAGCCAAAGAAAACATGGGCTGGGGAGCCTGGGCCAGCAGAACTACAGCCTCCAGGTGAAGCTGGCCTTGCACAGTTGAAGAAGGGAGCTGCTGAGGGTTCTCAGGCTAGAACCAGGTACTGGTGCCCTGAGCAGCAGCCCATGGTTTCTTGGGGTTCAGGCAAAGGACGTGTCTTGCGTTGGGAAAAGGATTTCACAGATCGAATGGAGCAGGAACCTAGAGAAACGCAGAGGCCCTGCTGCAACACACCCATGGATGCTCCAGGAGGCATGGGGAGGCCCAGCTCTCTGCAAAATCCAGGGCTCCGTCCCGAGCCTGAGCCACATGTACTGAGCAGCGCCGGGCTGCGGGCTGGCCAGGCTCCTGGCCATCAGAGCACCCTACAAGGCAAGAGTGGGCAGCTCAGTGGGAACCCGGGTGGGGAGGGGCCATCTTTTTTTCCGGAACAGGATTCCCTGTGGGGCTCACAGCAAAAGTCAGTGGGCTCCAGAATCCAGGACGTGCCTGTTTGACTCAGCTCGGGTCAACAGGGCAGCCCACGGGCCTGGCCTCACCAGCCAAAGCCAACACAGGAAATGCCAGAGAGACCTCAATGTCCAGGCACCTCATTTTCTCTGGCTGGCAGGGAGCTCTCGCCTTCTGAGCTCAGCTGTCCGCAGCAGGGCATTAGTGCCCGGGGATGCACCGTCCCCAAGCCTGTCCTTCTGGGCCCTCAGCCCGTGGCAGGAGAAGCAGGGCAAGCGCACAGGAGACCAGCAGGCCGCGAGAGGAGCCAGGCGTCGCCCTGGACGTCGGCCACTGGGTTGTTGTTGGAATCCAGTTTCAGGCCTTCTCCTTCGAGGAGAGCTGCAAGGGGTCATCCCCTCTGCGACGCCCCAGGAAGGAGTCTGATGGGCAGACAGTTGTTAACGCCGGCCGCCGCCGTGGTGATTAGGGCCGCTGTAATTGGCCTCGCGGCCAGGCAGGGGCCAGGTCCGCCGGCCGCAGCCGCCTGCGTCTGCGCGCAGGGGAGGGGGCCTCGGCGGAACAGCGTGTGCTGGAGCTGTTTGCGCTGATCCGATTAGTTTGTGAGCTGACACTCAATCCTCCTTAGTGATTTCCTTTCTGGGGCCCTTAGGCGGGGCCAGAACCGTGGGGGTGGGGTGGGCTATGGGCAGAGAGGAAACGCGGGCTTTCCCAGGTTCCTTTTAAGTGGGGACCAGCTGGGGTGCTGCAAAGGGTCTCCGCTTGGATGACCGCCTAGCTTGACCAAAGAAACTCTTACCTGCTCAGCTGCCCCACACGGAAGGATGGACCTCTCTCCTGCAGGTTGGGGCCCGCTTCGCTTCGCATGTGCCAGTGGTGCCTGGTGCAGGTGGAGCCTGAAGGTGCACCCGGACGCACCCGGACGCACCCAGACCAGCCTGGTGCCTGGCACAGAGAGGCCTGGTCGACGACATTGGCGAAACGAGTGGATCGGTGTTCTCTTCCCTAGTTGGCCTGAGCGCCTTATGGGAATATCTCGGGGATCCCCTCCAAGATCTGGGTAGTCCCCATGGGCTGTCTTCACGATGGTCTCAGGAATGGAGAGCTCTCTGAAGGCCACTGGGTGCGTGCCCCTGCCTCCACAGTCACGTCCCCTCAGTCGTCTTCGTGGGCAGCCACACGCTCCCTGCCTGCCAGCTGCCTGGCTGAGCCAACAGGTGTCTGCCTGGAAGGAGCGGTGGATATTCTTCCCTGCTTGCTGTCTGTGTTTTCTCAGACCTCCTGTGGGGTTCCCAGTCTGGAGGAGTAAGGTTAGATGACTGGCGTGGAGGCTTCTGGGTCACAACCTTTTCAGAGGCGTCTTCGGGTTGAGTCAAGGCTGGGTGGTTCCTCCCACAGTCCCCTTCATGTGGGGGTGTCCAAGCCCTCTGTGAGTCAGAACTGTTCCTAGCAGCTTGGGACCAGGGCTGGGTACAGGAAAGCCCCCCTTTCTCGGGTAGACATGCTGGAGGCCTGGGAAAGAGAGGCTGTAGGGCACAGTAGGAGAGTAGCGCCACGGGAAGAACTCAGGGCTGGTCAGTATCAGCAGGCAGGGACAGTGGCCAGCACCCAGAAGTGGTGTCGGGCCAGAAACACCCCTTAAAACCTTGG
Source organism: Uropsilus gracilis (assembly GCA_004024945.1). Classification (NCBI taxonomy): domain Eukaryota; kingdom Metazoa; phylum Chordata; class Mammalia; order Eulipotyphla; family Talpidae; genus Uropsilus; species Uropsilus gracilis. The sequence continues at coordinate 31,838 of PVHY01011986.1, forward strand.
GAGGGGATTTCTGGGGGAGGAATGCATGTACCCCATACATTTGGTGCTGAAATGCAATCCTTCCCTTCCTTCTTGTCAGGTTTGGTTTCAAAACCCCTCCACTGCCAGCAGCCCACTCTGCTCGCCCAGGCCTCGCAGCACGATTTCAGCATGGGCTTCTCACTCTTGAGCTCTTCAGCTCTTCTTTCCCATCCCAACCTTCCCTCCGTGTTTTTCAGACTCTGTTCCATCGTGCTCACCCTCCAGAGTGAAGAGGCTAGAAGCTGTGGCAGTGGGAGAAGAAGGCCTGGCTCTATAGCCTGTGGTAGCTGGGACCTCGATTTTCTCTTCTTTAAAAGTGGGAGCAAGTAGATGGGGATATCCCCCATCTACTCACTGCCTTGGGAGGATATGAATGATGGTGTACTGAAAGAAAACAGCAGGGTGTGGTAGGCCATGCACTGCAAATGACCTGGAAGGACTTCAATCAATTGTAGGTAGAGGTTACCTTGGAGTATGGGAGCACTGAGGAGGAACAGAGCAAGAGGTGTTAAGAGAGGAGAATTTTCACTCTTAGGTATCTCAGTGTTGCTTGACTGTTATTCAACAACCGTGTACCTCTTTTTATTTTTTACTTTTTGAGACTAGGTCTCGCTGTGTTGCCCAGGGTAGTCCCGAACCTGGATCAGATCTGAGTAGCCCAGATCCTGGATTGGATCTGGGATCCTGCAAACTCAGGCGATCCCCAGCCTCAGCCTCCCAGGTAGCTGGGATTAGAGGCACGTGCCACCATGCCCAGCTATTTTTTTTAGACTAGGTCTCGCTGTGTTGCCCAGAGTGGGTCTCAAGCCCACGGACTCAAGCAATTCCTAGCCTTGGCCTCCCTTCCTAGGCTGGGATTAAAGGCACACGCCACCGTGCCTGACTATGCATCTCTTTCTTATTAAAAACATGCTAGGGTCCTATTTGAAAGGACTGTTGCCTGCTTGAAATGTTAATGCTTGTTGAATGAATGAATGAAGGCCTAGTTCAGGCCCAGTCTAGAACCTGCTTCTGTATTCCCTTATAGCTCTCACTCCCATCTTATCTTCCCACTTATCCACTCTCTTTCCCTGAAGGGGTTAAGACTGCAACACCTCCCAAGCAGAGTAAAGGGTGCCCAAAGCCCCCTTGAGGCCCCAGGGAGGCTAGGGGAAGTGTGGAGACCAAAGGCCCTGCCCGCCTGGTCCCCAGCAGGCCACTCCAGGGCCAGCCCCCTCCGCTCAGTCCGGACCTGCTTCCAATTACTCCTGAAATCTGAGCTGGAAGAGACCTATTAAAGCCCCATTTAGTTTGATCCCCTGAGGGCCAGGGATCTTTTCCTGCGACATCCCCCTCCTCTTTGGACTGGGACTCCAAGCCCTTTGGATGTTATCTCCTCCTGGGTCAATATTGTGACAACTCCAGCTGTGACCCAGGCCACCCTGGAGCCAAAACTGATCTGGCCTTGTTGTGGTGTGGGGCCCCCCAAACCCAGCTTCCTTTCTACCTTCGGGATCCCAGCGGTAGCAGGGCAGCCGCACCAAGACTGACCCACCTCCAGTCTGAGTCCAGCCTGAGTCCAGTCTGAGTCCAGGCTGGTCCACAGGTGGCCTGGGTGGTCCCGAGTGTACCTGTGTGGTCTGCAGGCTGGTCCGCAGGTGGCCTGGGTGGTCCTGAGTGTACCTGTGTGGTCTGCAGGCTGGTCCGCAGGTGGCCTGGGTGGTCCCCGAGTGTACCTGTTCATCCCACAGGAAGCGCTCATTGGAGAGGACAGGATTTCCGCATCTTCCCACTCATGCCTGGTACAAGGTCCCATGTTTCATAACACTCGTTACATAAGAAATAATAAATAACTGTGATTAATGACCTCCTCCCCTCGTCCCTGGGCCGGCCTGGGTCAGACCTCCCAGGGAAGGCACAGGAGCTCCAGGAGGAGTGGGAGGAGGGGAGCCCAGGGCTTGGGGGGCACACATCCTCCCTCCACATTCTCCCCCCTCGAGCACCTGTGAATGTCCCGTCCTACAGGGCACTACATAGGGAGCCGGAGGAGCCACCAGAAATGGCAAGGAAAGGGTCCCAAAGGCCCTCCAAGTTAGGGAGACCCCAACATAGAGGTGGTGGCCGCAGGGCACATGCTCATGGCCTCCACTCCCTGAGGACCACCCCGGTGGAGGACAATGCCCACCATGGCCTGTGTCTCACTCCCTCCCAAGCCTGAGCCTCGAAGACCTCCTGTGGGTGGGAGGCCAGGGCTGCGCTCCTGGGACCAGGCGGGACTGGGCTGGGCCTTTGGGGTGGTCTGTTGGGAGAATCTATGGCTTCTTTCCCAAATTCTGGAGCAGTGGGGAGAGGGTGAGGAGGCCACTTTGGGAGCATGGCTGAGGCAGCCGCTTGGAGGTGAGAGAAGGGCAGCAGGAAATGGAGGATAAGACAGTTCCGGAGGGAGGAGTGGAAGGACGACTGCGAGCTGGGTTCGGAAGTGCACTGGTTCAGTCTCTCACCAGGGGCCCCCTCTGGGCCCCCTCAGAGCAGTCCAGGCTACAGGAGAGAGCCGCCAGGATCAAGGGTGGCCAGACTCCTGCCTCCAGCCTTCTCTACCAGCCCTGCAACAGGATGTAGAGCCTATTCTTTGGACCTAGTCCTGGTGAGCTTGATTGAGAAGGAAGCTCCTTCCTTAGGTCTAATCTCAGCTTCTTTGCTGTAACCTAAATCTGTGCTTCAACTAATATACGGACAACCAAATGAAAGTACACAAATGGGGGGGAGACCAGCTGGAGCAGCCAGGGAGGTGGTAGGTGATCCCCGGGGACTACAATGATGGGATATACATCCATATATATATATATATATATAAATTATTTATATAATAAAAAAGGAATTTCAACTCAATAGAGAGGGGAACCACAGTCCTGGCCTTCCCCAGTACTACGGTGCCATTGCCATTGCCTCTTCCAGGGTACAGGCCATGCAGCATCTTGTAGACCTGAGGACCTGCTTGGGGACCAGAACAGAGCCACTCTCTCTTGCCTTCTGGGCCCTCCCAGTCCTGGTGGCCAGCATGGTGGGCCACCGGGGGTACTGAGGGCTGGAGACTGGGAAGCCAGGTCACCCCTGCCATTTACAGCCCAACAATCTCCCCGAAATGCTTCATTTATCTCTGTCAGAAGTCAGGATGCAGCATGCAGCCCTTTGACAGCCCTGGTTGGGGGTGCGGTAAAGGCTGACAGATGGGCCTGACTTTCCCTCGCTCCCTTGGTCTGCCCAGAGGAAGCAAATTAGGATATTACAAGCCCTGTGCACACACAGATTGGCCTGCATACACCAGCACACGTCTTTAGCCCACACAGATTGACATGTGTGCACAAGCTGTGGCATGTGGGCACTGGCTGTCATGCACACACATGTTCACACACACTCCTTTCACATGGGCGCAGGTGTATTCATTCCACACATTTCCAAACAACACAGCTCCTATGCGCATGTTCGCGTCTATCTTTGTGCACACAGGAGTTTACTCGTCCCCAGTGACACAGCCCATGAGCGCACATAGGACAACGGTGGGAGGTCGTCAGCTGCTGCCTGGTTATGGAGTATATGATAGAAATTCGAAAGTCACTGGTTCTAGAGACTGGCACAGGGGGTAGGGTGTGTAAGGAGAACCCTGGACTCCATGGTGGTTGAGCATATGCCCTTTGGGGAGCCACCGGCCTACTGGAGCACCAGGAGACACTGGTCTTGCAGAGCTGGTAGGATTTCAGTGCGTGAGCATTCCAGGGGTTGAGGATGTCCTGAACAGGGCCATGGAAAGGGAAGGTTCAGGTCAGATCTGGGGAGAGACTGAAGATGGTTGAGTATGAAGGATACTCCTAGGTGCTGATGATGCAATAATTACAAAATGCTTTTTTGCAGTGGGGCGTTATGGGAAATGTTTGTGCAGGAGAGTCTCGATATCAGAACATGCCTTTGGGAAGCTCCATTCACTCATTCCTTTCTACTAAGGAAGCAGAGGCGAGAACTGAGTGTGTCTGCCTGGAACAGGGAGGGGGGAGCATGATTAGTTTCATATATGATGTGAACCCTGAAGGATGGGTAGGAGCTGTCTAGACAAGGAAGGACGACAGGAAGAAGGACCAGAGCCGATGCTGGGGGAAGGGCTGTGTCACTCTCCATGTGTGCCCCTAAGAGCCAAGCACAGTTGTCTTAGAGAGCTGAACACAGTGTCTTCGCCAGAGTCAGGAGTGCAGGCAGCGATGCCCAAGTCCACAGGGACAGGCAAAGAGGGGAGCATGAACAGCACCTGATGCCACACTAATCTGCCCCCAGGAAGGGGAAGAACCAGCCTTCTCAGTCAGTGAAGGGACAGGCGGTTCAGGTAAAGAAAAGATAGAGGTAGAGATAAAGAAAAGGTAGAGGTAGGGAGACCACCTGGCCCTGATCCCTGACATAGCTCCTCCCTGGAAAACCTCACTGAAAACACTCAGGGGACCCCTCACCCTCATGGCCCTGCCATCCGGCTGAGACCCGCAAGCTGGGGCCCAGTACAGCCGGCTGCAGCCCACTATGGCCCCTTCTCCAGCCCCATCTCTTCAGAGCGGGAAACACCATAGCCCAGCTGTCTGTCCCAAATCCACCTGGAGGTCGGCCAGTTGGCTGAAATCCAGCTTAGTTAGGACAGACCCTGGAGACACTACCGGGAAGAGGCAAGGGCTAGAAAGGAGCAACTGATTCAGAAAAGGGCTCCTTTTGGCCGCAACCCTGTAGGATAGCTCCTGGAACAGCAGTGGGCTTGCCTGTGGCCGTGAATTTCGGAGCTCTGGCCCCTCAGCTGCAGGCTTTCGGGTTTTCTGTGCAGTCCTGAAGCCTTACAGGTCACCATGACAGCTGGTGGGTGGACTCCATGCGGATTGCCAAGAGCCTGGAGGCCTGGCCTTGAGTCCCACTTGGGACAGAGTGAATCTGATTGTAAGAGGTTTCTGCAAAGCCCCTCACTCTGAACAGCTCAGTCCTCCCCCCACCCACTCTTCCACCCCCGCTCCCCTGCACCCTTGGCAGCCAACAGCTTGCATCAGCTGTAACAGCTGCCACAGCAGCCCTAGGACACCACACCGTAGTTGGGGGGTAACGGGAGGCTGAGGGCGAGGGTAGGGCTGCTCCAACCTTCTTAGTTATGGGGATCTCCAAGACACCAACTTGGAGATGGCAAGCCCCCCATCTCCAGAGCAGTTTCAACACCCCCCCCCCACCCCGCTGCTTTAATCACTACCCATTCAGCTCCCAGGGGAGACACTTCCCTGTTACTGGAGCCACAGCTTGTTCATCACATTCCTATAAGGGAGAAGAGCCAGGGGGAGAGCAGGAGAGAGTCAGGGTCAACTAGTCAAAGGGAAGGAGACAAAGAAGAGGGCACGCTGAGTCAGACCAGTACGACTCTTACTTTCTGAGCGTTGGTCCCCATTTATCCAAGGGAGAGAATGCACACAGCCCAGTAGCAAGGGGGAGTGAGTGGTGCATGGAAGACCCCAATCCCAGCTTGCTGGTCCCAGCGCCAGGCCTGCCCTGAGTCCTAGTCCTAGCCCGTCTCTCCTCCAGAGTCTCCCAGGCAGGCCTCATACCCAATCAGGCAACAGGTGGCAAGGCCAGCAGGGCGCAGGTGCGGCCTTGCAGGGGATGTAGGGGGCGGTCCTGCTGTTTCCTCCCCACGCACTGCTTCCCCCAGGTGCTGGCTGGGCCAGGGGAGCAGCAAACAGCCACGGGCAGCTGGGGCTGAGTAAGTGCTGCTTCCTGCGGCCACTGTCAGCGGCTTCGCGGTGGCCACTGGGTAGCTCACAATGCTTCCTGGGGCAGGAGCCCTGTGACCGGGCAGGGTCACTTCCCTGAATTGTCCTTGTGCTGGCTCCCCACAGCACACCTGCTTGGCCTGCTGGCCTGCTTGGGGAACCATGGGGTACCCCGTGGGGCCTGAGAACAGCCTCCTGAGTGGCAGCCAGTACCCGGGTCTCACCAGACCAGGAACCAGGGGCTTGGCTGGGCAGTGGTTATGGAGTCTAGACAGCTGTGACTGGGGCTGTCTGAGAGCCAGGTTGGACCCGAGTCTGACCCAAGCCCGTGTGTGGTGTCCACACCAGCTCCACACGTGGTGAGACGATGGGGTAGAAAAGACCCCGGCAGACACAACTGGAAGAAATGCAAATAGTCAGAAGTCATATAAATGGTCAGAGGTCACTAGGGAAACTGTAAACTTGACAGGCCAGTAAAGGAGGAAATGTACCCACAGTCAGTCCTGAGACACGAATCTTCACAGGTCTGAAGGCAAAGATGTCAAAGAACGAGGATTGGGGAACAGCAAGGGGGCAGGACCTCATCCCCTCAGAGGACAAAGAGTGGTGTCAATTGGAAGAGAGTTTCTGTGGAGCAACTTGACAGTAAGTACCAAGAGCCTTGGCCCCAGGAGTTCTATGTTCCAGGAATTAAATGCACAACAGATATGTGCAGAGATGCTCATCGTCACGCTTTTAATAACAAAGAAAACCTTAGATATAATCTACATGTCCAATAATAGGCGAATTAGAAAAGAAGATAAATTTCGCCACACAGAGGTAAATATTCTCCGGGAAGACAACCATGAAAAATGATGTGAAATAGCAACACTTTCAGATTTCAGTGGCCTTCAGAATTACCCAGGGAACTTGTTAAATGAAGATTTTGATTCAACAGATAGGGAGTGAAACCTAAAATCTGCAGAGCGGGCAAGGCCCCCAGGGCACTAAGGCCGTAGAATTGTCACTACTGCTGGAGAAAGAGGTGTTCTTAAAATATGACAAAATGAAGAAAAGTTTGCTACAAAGCACATGCGGTGTTTACATGAGAAAAAGATACCCATGCATGGAAAAAGTTTAGGAAGGACAGATAACGAATTATTCACAGGGGTTTTCTCTGGGTGATGAGGTTGGGTGATTTTCATTTTGTTCTTGCTGCTCACTTGTCATTTCCTGCAATGAGTATATTTTGTGTAATAGAAGCAATGCAGATGTGTTCCTATGGCCATTCCCTGCATGTCAGAGGCAAGGGTCCCTGGAAGAGGAAGCCTTGCTGAGATGAGCTATGAAAAGGTACATCCCTTGATGCAGGAGTCAGTTCCGAGCTGCTAAGGCCTGGCTGGGCAGAGGCTGGGGAGGGATTCTCTGGGCCTGGGCCATGGAGGTGGCGTCTAGGAGGAACCACCAGGTGTGGGCTAGCTGACGAGCTGTGTCTGTCAGGCTGGGAGTGAGGCCCCCCGATCCTTGATGCTGGAGGGCAGATGTCACAGGCTCTAGACCCACGACCATTTGTGTTCTTTGGTGTTTGTGTCCCCTCTGTCCTTCTGAGGACCCGCTGAGGCCCACAGGTGGGAGCAAACGGAGTCAGGAAGGGGGGGACAGGTTTCCCATGCACAGTGGATGCTACATTCTACCTGGTTCCAGATTGGGGTGGCTCTAGGGTATGGCCTCAGCAGTCTGTGGGGCTCAGTTTTCTGTGGGGAAACGGCAGGAAGACCTTGTGTAAGCCTTGTGACCTTTTCCACCTGACCTTTCTTAACCACTGTAGAAGGAAAAATCCCCTGAACCTGGCAGGCCTCACAAGGCTGCTTGCTTTAAACTTGAAAATAATACACACACACACACTTTACAATTTGTGAAAGGATGTACCAACACTAAGAAATCTGTCTTCCTCTTTTACGCTTTTTCAGAGAAAACATGATGTGATCCTCTCTCATTGCTCTGTGAGTTTGCCAGGAGACCCCGGTCTTCACACATCCCTTGACCATGGCGTTGAGCTATTTGTTTTCCTGTACCCCTGGTTCTCACAGCATATATAATGATTTGGGGTGTGTTTGAGATGATTTCAGTTAGTCTTTAACAACACTGAATCATGGAGTGAGAAAATTGTCTCCTTTCCAATCGTCTTCCTATCCTTGCAGAGAGTCAAGAAGGAGAAAGCTGAAAGCCTTGGGTAGGGGTTAGGGTTTCCCTATCGCCTCATTAACACTTGCTGAGTTTCCTTTTAACAAAAAAAGAGCTGGCTGGGCTCAAAGTCCTCCCCGGTGACTATGCAGCTATAATGTAATTGATCTTTTACAACAGCCTTTCTATTTAACATGATGATGCAAAGTTCCCTTTACAAATATTTTGTAAAAAAAAGAAAAACAAGAAACATCTAAAATGAGTAATAGTGTAGGTGGAATCTCACACATGTGGTACTTGGCTCTGGAAGATCTGTGGTCTCTGGGAACAGGCAGATACTTCTGGAAGGAGGGACCCCTTCCAATGGTCTTTGAAATACCTCCTCATTGCCACTCCACATCTCCCACACTGGCTCAGGGCCTTAGGGGGGACTTCCCAGTATGACCTTGGGCCAAGAATGTGCCTCAGGCCTGGGTGTATGCCCTGGTCTCCAGCTGAGAGAGGGGGGGCCTGGAACAGAGTAAGGTTCATTCAAAAAGTGCTGAGGACTCACTCAGAGAGTCAGGCCCCATGCAATACATGGTATTAGTTGTCTCCAGATACCAAGCTGGGACCAGGAAAGGCCATGCTCACTGGCCACTTGGCCTGGACAAGGGTCCTCATTTGATGTCTCTCAAGGTGGCTTTCGGCACCTGACTATGTGAAAGTGGTCTGAAATCAGCAAATCTCTGTCAGGGATTATGAAATGATTAGTGGTTGAATCACATATTCAGTGTCACTCAAGCCTTTCGAGTGCAGTCAGCCAAAAGTGAAGACAAGGTGGGAGGGTAGCGGGGTTGGTGAGCTGGGGTGAGGCAGGAGGGCCAGAAAAGGAGTACTCCAAGGACAGACCCCCTCCCTCAGAGTCTGATCTAGGTAGGGACCACCTGAAACTGTCCTCTGTGCCTTTAGGCCTAGGTCTCCCCTGCCAGTAGGGCTCCCTAGCAATGTCTAGTACAAAAGTGAAGTCACAGGACTAGCATTCCAGCTCCAACTTGGCCATTTAGTGACTGGGTGGACCTGAGGCAAGTTACTTAATCCTCATCATTCTCATCACCAAAATGGGGCCAAAGCCAGCTCTCGGGGGTATTGTGAGGTTGGAATGAGCTCATACATGCATGCGTGAGACCTGACACATAGTAAGTGCTCAGTAAACGTGGGTTCCAGGAAACTCCTGCAGGTTCCTGGAGGGAAGATATGGAAGTGAGTCAAGGTATCTGATGTCATCTGGAGTATTCAGTTCGTAATTTGGGAGCGTTTAACGCCCCCAAAGCTTTCCTGACTGAAAGTTAAAACGGCAAAGTTACAGAGTAAAATTGCAGAAGTCAGCTTCCAGACCCAGCTCCACCTCAGCTCCCACCCCCCCTCCCCTTCCACACCCACCTCATTATAACCAAGGCAGGAGCCAATCCTGCCCCTTCGGGCCTCCTGGGTCATCATCTCAGGCCCCTGTTCTTCTCCAAGATGAGGGGAGCTGGAGGCAGAGGAGGATCTTTGGAGAAGCAGCCAAGTGTTCTTTGACTCATAGAAGAGCCTGGGGCCCGAGGGGCCAGCTGGAGGTCCGCTGTCTGTCTGCCGAAAGCTCCACTAGACTTTCTGTCTCCTCCACCCCTGGGAATCCAACCATAAGAGGAACTAATCTGGCTCCCCCTCTGCACCCCTTGCCCCAACACAGTTTCTTTCCTGTGCTCTCTGGAGGAAGATGGGAACTGGGCAGGGATGAGGAGGGCAGGTCCAGCTCAGCTGGACACAACATATGCATCTTTTCTGCTCTGAACTGAGAAGGCATGGGGGAGCCCCAATTCTTCCCAGGAAACAGTGATAAGCCAAGGAAAAATGCAGCCTTTTTAAAAAATGAAACTCATATGTACAACTGGAGAGCTCGTGTGGAATAGCACCTGCTACAGAAAGCACTAAAATAACAGTGACTTAAACAAGATAAAATTGAATTGCCCTTTCACATTAAATAATTTTTTATATGAACAGGCCAGGACTAATATGGTAACCATGCAAGGTTTTCAGAGGTCCTGTTTCCTAACTCACCCTCATGGTCCACAGTGGCCACAAGAGCTCCTACCATCATATCTGAGTTCCAGGCAAAAACTTGAAAGATAGAGAAATAAGATGTGCTCCTCTTTTTAAGGAGATTTCCCAGAGGTCAAGTTCATTGTTTCTACTTAAACTGAAAGCCCAAAGAAGTCCTGAGAGGCAGAAACTGGCCAGAACTTGGTTGTAAAGCATACCCAGCTCCAAAGAAACCTGGGAAAGGAACCCAGGTTTTTGTTGTTGTTTGTTTGTTTTGTTTTTGAGACTAGGTCTCGCTACTTTTGCCCGTGGAACAGCAGGCTCCCGTTGCCCGTGGTACCACAGACTCAATTTCCCAGGAAGCTGGGATTACAGGCGTGCGCCACCACGCCCAGCTGTTTTTTGGGACTAAGTCTTGCTATGTTGTCCCGAGCGGGACTTGAACCGCGATCCCTAGCCCCAGCCGCTTCATAGATGAAGCTTACAGGCACGAGCCACCATGCCCGGCTAGGAACCCAGTTTTAACTGGGTGGCACTGGCTCCCATCCTTTCTCCTTCCACAGCTGCTGTTCCAACTCAGGCCATTCTCTAAGCTCTTAGCTCAGTCAAGCCACAGATATGACTTTCCTGCCTCTAAATCAGACTTTCCACTTGCTGCACAATCTGCCCCCAGCCTCCTATACCAGCCTTGTCACTGGACACAGTCTGCCCCTCACCCTGGGCTAGACCAGTGCCCCCAGATACCTCCATGTCCATCTCATGATCCAGACCTCACCCAGCTACTCCCTTTCACTACAGCACTCGTTCAGCCTTCAGTGTCTGATCAGCTTCAAGTCATCTGGTATGAAGCTACATAGACACCATCTTCTTTCTGGGGAGTGTTGCCAACCTCTCTAGAACCTTCTCTGAAGTCTCTGGAATGTTCTGTCACATGCCTGAAGGCCATCTCAGGCTCAGAGCCACTCACCTGTCTGCCACCATGAGTCTGAGGCACAGGCTCTGGAAGGTTGAATATTGGACAGACCTGGAATTGCTTAAGATGGCATCAAACCTTTCATGCTGGCCCAGAAGCCCCAAAACCATTGTCTGATGTCCCCAGCAGTGAGCCCAGGGGCTGGCGTGGAGCAGGGCTGAATGAATGAAGAACCCACAGAAGACACAGCTGCTTCTCCCCCCCATTCTTGACTTGCGCCTGCTGACTCAGCAGCCCAGCTCCCCTCCTCCCGAAGTGCAGGACAACTCACGTGGCTGATTCTCCCAGAGATGACATTAAAATGGAACAGAGACGGGCTCTCTCAGGGAGCCTCACCCCCAGCCCGCTGCTCCAATTATGAGATGTTTAGTCTATACTGTCTCCATCGACCTTTTGACCCATAACAGAGACAACGTCATTTCTGATGAGAACAGAAGCCCCTCAACCAGCCCGGCTTCAGCTGTAGGATCAGTGCCAAGTAGAGAGTCCCAGCCCCGGTCCCACTGCCAGCTCCAGGACGCTAGTGACGTCTTCAGGATAGCCTGGCTGCCTCCCCAGATTCTGCAGCTTCTGGACACGGTGTCCTGAGTGGAAGGGGCGGGGGTGGTGCTACACTACCTCTCAAGATGTGGGCCCCTGCCTCCAAGCCTCCCCACGGGATGTGTGCGGGAAAATCCTTCAGTTGCTACCCAGAAAGCAAACATTGCTTTTATTTTCCCAGGGGAGGAGAAGATTCAGTCACCCTGAAGACATGGCTAGGGTATTAGGATCTCCTAATACTCCTAAGGCCTCAGGCCTTAGTTCAAGGACACACCTCCTTCTTCCTTTCACAGACCCTTGCAGCTTCTAGCGGGCGCTTCCCCTGGGAAGGACTAGTTAGGACTCACTGGCTTGGGAGCTCCAGTATTTATTTTATAGCCTGCCCACCTGCACCCAGCAGCAGCATCACCCCTCTACCCTTCACCTTCTTGGGGCACTTTGCACCTTCACTCTGCTTCTTCCAACGCTAGCTCACCATCACCTGTGACCCGCTGCGAGCAAGGAGGCATCCTTGTCTCCGGTGATGCAGAAAAGGCACCCAGTGGCTGTGCTCTTCTTCCCTCCCCACATTCCCACTTAGCGGCAAAGCCCACTCGAAATTGGCTGCACCCCACAGAGGCCGGAAGAATAACCCAAAAGCCTTGCCTTCTTCTCTGGTGATCATGGTGACTGGCCATTGGAGGCCGTGGAGCCACAGGCTTGAAGCTTGGTGGAGGTGATCTGACTCACCTTCATGGGGGGAGTGTTCAGAGCGAAAGCAATGAGGCATTTATCAGGTGGGTGCTCTGCTGTGGAGTCAGCTTCACTTTCTCATTTAGGTCTCATCACCTGCCTGAGAGGGAGTGCAGCGGCCAAAGAGACTTGCCGCCCCAGGCCACAAGGGTGGTGAGAGGCAGGCTCTTAACTTCCTTGCCCAGCCTCAGCTGGTCCTTGGCCACCGTTTTTTGGTTTTTTTTTTTGTTTGTTTGTTTTTTGAGACTAGGTCTCTCTATTTTTGCCTGTGGAACTGCAGGCTCGTGTTGCCCCAGGTACCACGAACTCAAGCAATCCCCAGCCTCAGCTTCCCAGGTAGCTGGGATTACAGGCATGCGCCACCACACCCAGCTATATTTTTGGGATTAGGTCTCACTATGTTGCCCCAGGTGGGACTCAAACAGAGATCCCTAGTCCAGGCTGCGGCTTCCTGGGCTGCTGCTTACAGGTACGTGCCACCATGCCCGGACGACCACCCTGTCCTTTCTGCAACTTCCTAGCTCGAGTAACTATCTCTGAACCTCCACCTCCTCATCTGAAGTCAGGGTGCAATGCTTGCTGTGAAGGTGGATGGGAGATTCCCAGAGTGCATGTCGAGCACAGGGCCTGGTCCAGAGGAGGCAGGACCTGGGCAGGACTAGCCCTGCCCACCCTCCCTCGGCCTCCCAGGCAGAGTGGGGGAGGAGACGATGACCTGCCATCCCAGTCACCCAGCTGTCGCAGAGGCGGGACAGCCTGGAGCTCTTGGCGGGCTCTCCAGTTCTCAGAAAGCTCAGTTCCACATCACAGCCGATTAGTTACAAATAGCTTCCTCTCCTCGCGTATCACTTACACAACAGAGAGAAAGGGGCGATTGTTCCTGAGGAGGAAGGCCTAACCAGCCCCTCTCACCAGGCAGCTGAGGAGGGGCTAGAAGGAGAAGGGGGGTGGCATTGTCACAGGAAATAAGGATGAGTAGACCCCCCGGCACTTGGGAAGAAACCGGCTGAGTGTCCACCCCAGTGGGAGCAGGTAGGCGCAGCCCCGAAACTCAGGAAGGGTCCTGAGTTGTCAGGGTAAGAAGTGGAGACAGCTATGATGCTGGCTCATAAGCTGGACTCTTGGCCAGTAGCTTGCCGAGTAGCCTCCAGCTGGGAAGACGGCCCCCTTGAGATGGCCCCCCAACTGCTCCACCCCCATGGGGCACCCCCATAGACCATGGGTGATCATGGCCCAGCAGGTGCCAGGCCTCTGGATTTCTCCAGAACTTTCGACATTACTGGGATTAGAACAAACACCCTCCTTCCAAGCGGCCGCCACTTGCAGTCCTTCAGCTCCTCTCGTTTCAGCAAAGTCTAGATGGGGGCCTGGAGGGCCCGGGGAGGAAACTCAGTGTTGGGGAGACTGGTGGATGCGAGATTTGCTGGCTATGGCCCCAGAGTCTCCTTGTGCCCTTGCAGTCCTTGACTTCGCTGCCACCACTAAGCCAGGTCCCTCCATGAAAGAATGGGCCGAGCACACACAGAGTACTCCTTTGTCATTCCTCTTAGCGCAGCTGAGACCAGCTGGCATTTTCACAAAGGGCTTTACTAAATACTAAGGGAGAACAAAAGGGAAATAATTACAGAAAACACGAAAAACCCAGCCCTGGCTGCCAAGTTCCCAAAGTACAGGTTTCCAATCCTTTGGTGACGACATGTCGCCCCAAAGGCCTGGGGCAGGACCTCGGGAACCTCGCCTGGCCTCCCTTACTCGCAGCCCTCGTGGCAGGTGCCATCACGTTTCCATTCCACTCGGGGAACTACTTGGTCATCGTGAGCACTGTTTTTGTCTCCCTTCCAACCCAGCCCCAGCCCTGCCCCCCC
>PVHY01011987.1:0-10012 GCA_004024945.1 Uropsilus gracilis
CCCCTGGCAGACATCATGTTGCTCCTGGCTCCAAGTACTGACAGCCCTGGGTACCGCATGGGGCATTTGCTCTTCTGTGACTGATAATCCACTTAGTATGATATCCTCAAGCTTCATTCATATTGCAGCAGGCATCAAAATTCTCTTCCTTTTTAGGCCTTTTAGTATTCCACTGCAGTATTAGCTTTTTTTTTTAAAAATAAAAGTAGAAATTATGCATAGAGATGAGAAAGTTTCAGACAGCATGTGGACTACTTTCATTTATTTGCAGTGAGCTCTATGAAGTACCCACAGGTCATGCATTGTGTAAAGTGCATTCTGTCTTTCTCATGTACTCATCACAATGTCCTCCATTTTTCAGATGATAAGACTCATCTACAAAGTCAAAGAGGTCAAATAACTTTCAGAAGTCACGTGGCAGGAAAGGATGGACTGTGGGCCTGCCGCTCTCACAGAATTGTTGATGGGAACCTACGAGAGGACATCTTCTAATTTAAAGGACCACGTACAATTGAAGGCGCCACCCAAACCCATGGACACTCCCTGATGGACAGTCTCTCACTGGCCTGATGTTGCACTGGGAGACCTGCTGGTGGTGCTGGCCACCGGGCACCTTGGTCCTTGGCTGTGCCAGACCTGCCTTCTCCAGTGCCTTGGGTCTCCTGCTGCAACAGCCAGGAGAGGATGTAGGCTGAATGGGGGTGGGGTGGTGTCCTGCTTCCCATACTGGGGGCTGCGGCCGCAGAATGTCTGAGAAGCCAGCTGGCAAAGCCACAACTCCAGAGCAACCCTTTAGGTTCTACCAATCCTTGCCGATTCTCTCTGCCTTCCCCAGCCCTTCCTCCATGTTTGTTGCCCTCCTGGGAATGCCTGGGGTCCTGAGGCCCTGACATGGCCCTGATGCTTCTCCTGAAGTGCTTTGCACAGGCCTCCCAGTCGTTCAAGGTGTGATTCTGGCACTGGCCACCCCTGCCTGGCGCTGCCTGAATGTGTGTGTCCATGGACCCTTCCACAGCTCCCATCAGAGCAGTCCCTGTGGTTATGGTCTGTCATAGGGGGCATCTCAATAACTTGGGTTTTTTGTGGGGTTGAGTTTTAAAAGTTGGTCTCCTTAGAGCCCTTAAAGCCTCCAGGTTGGTTCATTTCTGTTGTTGTTATACTGTGTTCCTGGAAATCACCTCCCACATGGATGTAGAAAGCAGGAAGGGCACATATTAGAGGTGTGATTCTGAGGAAAACCTTGTGTCAGACATATTACAGGTAATTCCGTGTCATAGAAGCAAAGAGACAATTACAGAACTTACAATTATATGCAGGTAAGTTTTCCTCAAGAACATTAAGCTCTGATCTTTACACCCTGTTAGAGGTTAGCAGCATCCTGAACGGAGGGTCACTGAAAGGAAAAGACAAGGCTGACAATGGTTTATTTCTCAGGAGAAGTGGTCAGAGCAGAGCTAGAGGATGCTCAGAGGACCTATGTTAAGTTGACAAGTCATGAGGAAAGACAGTCTTTACTCTGTACTATATCTAAAATAATAAAAATTGTTGTTTTGAAAACCTATTTGGGGATTCTACCAACAAACCAACCAACCAACTACAGACCTAATGATTTAAACTTCGGGTTACTTTTTGTTACTTATTTTATAAAGTGGTTGTTTTTGGTTATAATTAGTTTAAGGAAGATGATATTCTAGTACAAAAATAAAACTTCAGTAAGGATTTTGTAAATGTTTTGACCTAAATTAACATTTACAAACCAAGTAAATTCAAATGTAGTACCAGAAACAGTTCTGTTTTTAGTGCTAAATTCCTGATTATAAGAAATCTTGTTATGATTTTCTATAAGGTAAGGGCAGAAAAATCCTCGCAATAATCAATCTTAAGAGTAAGGAGCAAACCTAGTCTTTGTAGTGAAATACAAAATTGGGAAGATACATAGATTTTTTTTATTGTAGTGTCTACATGTTATATTTAAATAACATTTAGAATATTCTGAACTGCCCAGGGTTGGGTAGCAGGAAAGCACTGATCTTTACAAAAACATTTACATTTTAAATCATGTAGTACATTCTACAAGAATTTATTTTGGTGGACACCCATAAATTAATGTTATAAATAGCAGAAGAAAACTTCAAAAGATAAAAATTCATTAAAAAAAACCAAAAAACCAAAGGCCGGGCACGGTGGCTCGTGCTTGTAAGCTTCAGCCTATGACGCGGCCGGGGCTAGGGAACGCGGTTCGAGTCCCGCTTGGGGCTGGTAGCAAGACCTAGTTCCAAAAAAATAGCTGGGCGTGGTGGCGCACGCCTGTCATCCCAGCTACCTGGGAAGCTGGGGATGGCTTGAGTCTGTGGTACCATGGGCAACGAGAGCCTGCGGTTCCACAGCCAAAAATAGCAAGACCTAGTCAATAAACAAACAAACAAACAAACAAACAAACAAACAAACAACAACAACAACAAAAAAAACCAGACTGCTCAGTAGTACTACAGAACTAAAGATAGCATTAGTAGGAAAAAATGTCCCAAAACAAGGAAAAAAAAAAGCCTAAACTGAAAAAAGATTAATATCTCATGGGCTAATTTTTAAAAATATTTTAATTGTTTCCATAATTCTTATTCTAGGCTTTCTTGTGTAAGATATCTACAATACAGTCACTTTAAAAAAAAAAGTCAGGCTGTAGTGGAAAAATCCTGCTTTCCCCTTTTCTTTCCTTTTTAAGGTTAAGGTATCTTTTTGTCTATTTTATGAAAAAAAGAACAAATCAGTAAAACTAACTCATTTTAAAAAGTCAGAAATCTATAAAGAAATGCTTTAGAATTTAAAAAGTAGATCTGGGTACTGTGAATGTAGTACTGTTTAACATTTCATAACTACTACAGATTATGTGGTAGATGGTTGAATTACTGGGCTTCTAAAAACAGGGCTAGAAGAAAGTCACGCTCCTGTATGCTGCAGATTAAAAAACAATGTGTATAGATGTAGGCATGGCATTTGAGCTTTAAAATAACCTTAGGAACTCTTAAAAAACTGTATTACATTGAGAAAAAAATGGTTTTGTGAATTTTCCAAATAACTAACAGACTAGAAGAAATATACCTGGAAGCTGGCCCACAGGGAGAGGTGATTTCACATTTCATGTACAATAAAACATGATGGGTTAAATAAAGAGCCCTGCCCCTGCTCCTGGGTCCAGCAAGGAGCATCCTGTGGTGTTACGTTTGCCTCGAGCAGCAACACAGCACAAGGCATGCTGTCCTTTCCACGAAGTCAGAACACTAGCCTAAAAGTACGCTTGTTCCACTGCAGAGTTTTACTACTTTACAAATTATCGTCTCAGTGTCATCTCCAAATCCACTGACAATCATGGGTAAACAAGAACATTCACTCTTGTTATTTACACTTGTCAAAGCAGAATTTAAAGAATGAATCCAGTATTCATATCCATTCAGTGAATTGTACTTCTGTGGGACAATAACATCAATTACATTCTCTAAAATGATCAAAGCTTTTCATCAGAATACATTTCAAACTACGACCTTCCAGTGCCCTTCTTACCCGAGGGAGCTAAGCCCTACTGCCTGAAGCCCAAGGCATCTATGTGTGTCAGCTTCTCGCCTGTGCAGACAAAGTAGTACTAGATATATACCAGCATTGAGAGCATCCTCACTGACTTTCTGTCTGTCAATCTGCTTGAGAAGGCTGCAAGGATATATATATGGGATGTTAGCCTATTCCAAGCCTAGGAGCTTGTCCCAATTGCTTGACACCAAATACAACCTCCAATGAGCTCACTGCACACATTTATCTGAGAATGAGAAATCACAGCCTTTTCATCAGGCTGTTAGTGGGCCAATCTCTACAACATGAAACCAAAGTTTGCTGTGGAATGTCGCCCCAAATAAATCATCAGAAATTTAAAGTAATTCATACAAAGAAATGAATCAAACAGGAAACTGTGTGACTGAATCAAGGTCACTATATCACAGGAGTTAGAAGTGAGGAGGGTACCAAGGCCCAGGCTCAGAATCACCAAAACTTATGGGTTTATGTGCAGTGACCAAGACAGTATCGTGTCCAGAACAAAAAATCTGGTCATCCTCCAGCCACAACACACACACACACACACACACACACACACACACACACACAGCTTCCCAGTCAGAGCTGCAGCCATGTGCACGACAAGGTGGGCACAGATCTCCTGTTGGCACATGCAGTTACACAGGAAGCAAAATTGAGAATCTCAAGTACACTGTAGAAAGCAAACAAGTTGCCCACGATGAATGATAAGGAACTTGAAGAGTTTTATTTTGAACTGTTAAAAAAAACGTCGGTCATTGCTTCATTCATATACTTTTTTTCTGGCAAAAATAGTTAACTTTTAACCTCCCATTCAAAAACTTCACAACTTCAAGTATTTAAAATGCACTTAAAACTTTTCCCTGCTTTTATTTTACACAGTACATTTTCTTCTAAGTCACTAGCTGGTTCATGAAGTTGAAGGATTTCTTTTAAAACGAAGTTCAAATCTTTACTAGCATGTAATGGAACAAATCAGCATTCTCTGGGTCAGCATGCATTTTAATTGCACTAGTTTTTCTTTCTTTTCCCCTAAAGGATATAAAGTTGGGGATAGGCAAATCTGTATAATTGAGATTGGAGCACAAAATACCATTGAAAAAATAAATACTTAAGGCACACCTTCAACACTTTCATTTCAATGTCTTCAGCTGTTTAAAATGCCCCAGGTGTTGATGCATTTTGACCTGCTTCTGGCCCTCTCCTGGCATCTCTGCCCTGAAGGGGACTGCTCAGTGCCGACAGCTTTGAAGCAAACCTGATGTCTTGGGCTTCACAAGCAATTTCAGAAACTCAAAATGACACAATATGGATTTGCCCTAAAGAGGTTTTTTTTTTTTTTTTTTTTTTTTTAATGCAGTTTGGCAAATATCCCAAATGAAATTCAACTCTCAGTTAAAAGTATGGAACAGAGATAGGCCTAGAGCAGCTGTAACTTTCCAGGCTGCCCACAGGCTCTGGAGGATTCAGGAATGAAAACCCTTATCGCCCCCAGCTGAAATGGCCACAACAGAGTAGTTCCCCACAGAGACTGGGGGAGCCCAGATGAACAGTAATGCACAGAAGGTGGCCCAGGGCCCTGGGCTCGTGGGTGGCTGGATGCTAACAGCTGCCTTACGCCATGGCGCCAGCACCTCCACAGAGAACCGCACGCGAGAAGAGCAAGCCCCATGCTCTGAGCCCTGGCCGCCCGCTGCCGGTCATCCTGTTCCTGGTTCTTGCCCTGTCAGGTTGTCTGGTTTGAATTGCACTTCGGTCTGGGATGCTGGAAAGAGCTGCTACGCGCTGTCTGGAGAGGCCGTGGCTAGATGGCCAAGTCCGTTGGTCTGGCTCTGCAGCCGCCGGTCTTGCTGGCCCGACCGGTCCCCAGGAGGAGTGATGGGGGTGCATGCAGCTCTGCCTGGGTGGTGGCACTGTGTCCCCTGCCTCCCGGCGTGTCTGCGGAGCCACAGTTCCCGGTGGCCGGGGGAGCGTGGTCACCAGCCTCGCCTGCTCGCAAGGGCTGTGGGGCACTGCCCCGAGGAGGGGTCCGGCCCTCGGGAGCGGACACCACCAGGGCGCCGCTCTTTCCTGAAGTCTGCCGCCCAGCCTCTCGGCTAGCCAGGTCTGACTTTGCTTGGAGCAGGCGGCGGCCGCCGCAGGGCTCGCCCAAGGTGCCTATCCCGTGCACCCCAGACCCCGCCACTGTTCTGAACCCTGCTGCTGGTGGAGGGGTCCTGGGGAAAGCCCTGGCTGCTGCCGGTCCCGGGGAAGAGGCAGCATGGGCGCAGCACGGTGGGCGTCCAATGGCCAGCACGGACGGGGCTGAGTGGGGGGCCAAGATGAGAGGGCTGACGCTCCCAGGTTTTCTTGGCCCCAGCCCGGAGGTGTCGGGGCAGTAGTGGTTGGTCATGCCCTGTTTAAGCTTCTTCCAGCCCAAGTGATAGATCTCCAGGATGTTGAGCAGGAGGGACAGGCAGGCCACAGCCAGCATGAAGAGGATGAAGATGGTCTTTTCCGTGGGCCTGGAAATGAAGCAGTCCACCGTGTTGGGGCAGGGCCACCGCTCACAGCGGTACAGCGGTTGCAGCTCGAAGCCGTACAGACAGTACTGGCCGGCGATGAAACCCACCTCGAACAGCGTCTTGAAGACGATGTTGAAGACGTAGGTCCGCAGCAGGGCCCCGGCGATGCGCACCCGGCCGCGCTCGTCCTGCGCTGGCAGCCGGGCCTGGGTCCTGGGGCACAGGCCGCCCCCACTCCGCAGCTCGTCCTCGCGCTCTCTCCTCTTCTCCTCCACGCGCGCGAGGTGCAGCACGTGCCCCAGGTAGATGAGGGTGGGCGTGGACACGAAGATGATCTGCAGCACCCAGAAGCGGATGTGGGAGATGGGGAAGGCCTGGTCGTAGCATACGTTCTCACAGCCCGGCTGCTGCGTGTTGCAGGTGAAGTCTGACTGCTCGTCGCCCCACACCTCCTCCGCGGCCGCGCCGAGCACCAGGATGCGGAAGATGAACAGCACCGTCAGCCACACCTTGCCCACGACCGTGGAGTGTTCCTGCGCGTTCTCTAACAGCCTCCCCAGGAAGCTCCAGTCGCCCATCGCTTCAGATCACTAACCTACAAGGGAACAGTGTTTGTTAGCAGGCAGGTGCTCAGGACAAGCTGAGGAGCCCAGACACATGGAGGGGCAGGCCAAACGTGAGGGGTGTTTGTGTGTGTGTGTGTGTGTGTGTCCATCTCTGACCTGATAAGGCAGGACCAGTGTCTGCAGCACTGCCCGCGACCGAGGGGTTAGACACAGCTCTGGAACAGAGAGGTAACCACAGCCTACGTTCTTACCTCAGAGGTAAGAAAAGCAGAAGAAAGCAGAACCCTAAAGAGAAATATTTTGCCCTAGAGACACGTAACACTTCCCTACCCCCTGACACCCTACCCTGTTTTCTCCCAGAGCAGGATTCCAGAAGGAGCACAGGTCCTTTGGACAAAGCTGGGGTCAGTCTCTAATCCTGACCTTTCTGCTCCTGTGAGATAAGAGTGAGCTTTTCCCAAATTACTGCCATTCCCATAACACCTTTGACCTTATGAATTCACTAAATAATGCTTCCATTATTTTCTTCTGCTCTCACTTAGCAAGTGCTTAATTCATTGCATGTCCCTGGGCAGGACCTGTATTTCCATTTCTAAAAGGGGGATGATGTCTCCAGCAGCAAAGAGAACAAAAGAGAATATAAACAGCCAGGACTACATAGAACTGAAAAGCTTCTGTACAGCAAAAGAGACAGCAACCAAAACAAAGAGACATCCTACTGATGGGAGAAAATATTTGCACTCCATACAGCTGAGAAGGGACTGATATCAAAGACCTGCAAAGAGCTTACATAACTCAACAAAAACAAACAGTCCAGTCAAAAATGGGCAGAACTAAGAAGACACTTCTTCAAAGAAGTACAAATGATCAACAGTCATACCAAAAAATGTTCATCATGTATTATCAAGGAAATACGAATCAAAACCACAATGAGAGACCATCCACACCAGTGGGAATGACCCATATAAAAAAAATGGCAACAACAAATACTGGCAAAGATGTGGGGCAAAAGGAACCCTCTTACACTGCTGGTGGGAATGCAAACAGGTCTCACTATGGAAAGCTGTGTAGAGGACCCTCAAATTACTAAAAATGGATCCACCATATGATCTAGTGATTCTACACCTGGAAATCTACCCAAAGGACACAAAAACACTAATTTGAAAGGAAACCTGCACTCCTGTGTTAATTGCGGGAGTTTATTGTTTATTCACAACAGTCAAGATATGGAAAGAGCATAAATGCCCACAAACAGGTGAATGTATCAAGAAGATGTAGTATCTACACAACACTCAGTGATGAAAATGATAAACTCATGCCATTTGTAGCAACATGGATGGAGCTGGAAGGGATGATGCTAAGTGAAATACCCTCAGAAGGATAAAGACAAATAGTGGGTTGTTTCACTTACATGTGGAATATAGAAAAACTGAACAAAAGGCTACATGAAAAGACAAAACTTGCAAGCTGACCATCTATCTGAGGCATTATAGCAGGGGAAGGGGCCTTCTGGATGTACTGTGTTTCCCTTTCAGGTCAATCAACAGTGATTTACTCTAACTATCCTGACTTCATGTCTGGACTACAGGCTGGATACAGCAGAAGTGAAAACATGGTCTCTACCTTAAAATCTATTCATGGTGATGGGAAATTCAAGAAAATGGGAGCTATATAATATAGAAATGCAGAGGAATTTCAGAGAAAAAGGTTATTAGTATTAAATTTGGGACCAAGGAAGGCTACCCAGGGCAGAGTGGCATGTAGCTTTGAATGGGGAAAAGGGAGAAATGGGGTTACATTCCAAGACCAGAACACACCAGTGCCAGTGGGAATATCTGACCTGGAGAGATGGTAACAGGGGCTCTGGGTTGGAAATTTCCCTTAGAATTTATGCACAGTAGCACTGGACCGCACCGCATATCGTAGGGATTCAGTAAACATATTGGTACAATGAATAAAAGGAAACACAACTACTAAATAACTTCAAGAGGGAGAGATATGCTGACAGTGTTGTTCAAAACAGAAGGGACCTGCAGGGACTCTGAATGAGTGTGGTGTCCTCAGGGTACATGCTGAAGGCCTGGCTGTGTGACAGGAGGATGGATGGTAGATGAAGGATAGAAAGGAGATACATTTTGAAGACAAAAAGAAGACAGAAGGCAATGTCTGACGGGGATAGGAGAAGGAAAGAGAGAGGCATAAATTAAAAGCAAGCCTTATGTTTCAAAGCCTGGTGAGTGGAGAGATCATACGCCCTTTAAGGAGGTTGGGGAAGGAGGTGCCCATTAGAGACTGAAAGAAAAGATTGAGAATCTGGTTTTGTGACTGGATTGAAGGTAGAGTAAGAGACCTGATGGATGCCCAAATGGATTCAGCAGTGTTGGGGAGAGTCTGCAGGCAGTCACCCCTTGTGGGTGAAGACAACAGAGCAGTGGACAGATTCTGAGAAAGTGGCATGGGGACAGCCCATTACCCTTGTGTGTAAAGAAGGCAGAGTTGTGGTAGGTGTTATGGCAAAGGACCAGGATCTGACAAAGTGGGCCAGGGCCTGTGAATGTGCAGAGATAGAACCCAGTGGCCCCACGGTTGGGAGGGAAGGGGTCCATCAATAAGTGCTCAGTGAGCCCCTCTGTGACATTAAGTTTACATGGGATTTTGGAATCCCTGTTCTGAAAATGTGTTTTATCTTTTTGTTTTCTTCAAGTTTTATTGACTTGCTGTAGTTTACATGACTATATCATTTGGGGAGTACAGCATCACATCTTCCCATGTGCTCAGGCGTCACTTGCTTTCCACCACAGGTCCAGTGCCAATGCTGGTCACCTTCCCTTCCCCACCCCCTGCTTTGCCCCCCTTGTTTTATTCTTTTAGATTTTATTTTTGCTATTGTTTCCTCTTCTCACAAAGTTCCTTTAGAAAATTCACCCTTAGAAGGAAGAGTGGTCAGATAACTCCTGCATGCTTATAAACACCAGACGCCACGGAGCCAGCAGAGGCCAAGAACATGGGCAGAACCGGGAGACTGAAGGGTACTTGAGGACCAGGAGGGCCTGACTCACCTATGGGGAATGCTGCTCATGTATCAGAAGGGGCATCTCCTGAGAATGGTCAGCAGCCTGGAGAATGGAGCTGCAGAGAACTGAGGACGCCAACAGTGAAGATGAAAAGAAGATGACTAACCGGCTCAGCGTTCTTGAGAACATTTAAGAAGGACAGACATATAGAAGAGGTCTTTGATCTCATAATAAGGACAGCACTGACAGTCTTCAAGCGACTAGTCTAGTGGGAAGGTGGGGCAGAAACAAGCTTAGGCAGCAGGGCAAGGAGGCCACTTATGGGAGTCTAGCAGAGAGCAGACAT